>CM067062.1:35846270-36056270 GCA_033980235.1 Diadema setosum | reverse complement strand
GTTAACGGATTTTGATGATTTATTGAATTCACAAATAACTACCAACGTCTTGTGAGTTAGGCTATGTCGGCCAACGAGTATGGTTATGTAACGCTTTCGTCTCACCTCCCTGGTCTCGCTCCCCCCCCCCCCCCCCCCGGCCCCCATCTGTTACTCCATTCCCTCTCTCCCTTCCAAATCCTTGTCTTCCTGACTCTTGCTTCTGTTATCTCTTCCTTCAAGTCTGTCCTTGCTTCTGACGTGTCCTTCCAATAAGCCTGTGTCCTCAGCATGCCCTTAGCCAATCAGGTCAAGGACGAAGTACTTGGGTCCAGCCTTGTGGCCAGTTATCTTTGCTCTCTTGAGACTTGGTCGCGTGCCGCCCAGGCCAGGTCCAGGGGAGTAGCAAAATATGTGGGGCATATATATACAGGGAGATGTAAACCCCTGGATGATATAAATATTGACTCCCGGACCTTGTAGAAAATCGGGTGAGTCTGCTGAGAGGAGTCTGGTTTAGAGACGCGTCACAAGTTTAGATTAGATGCTACAGAGCGACTAATAAACTTGCTGTCATGCCCGAAAAAATAGTGTGTCCACTCTACTTACTGTTCTCGAACCTGTTCGACTGAACTGCGTGCTGTGTGTGGTGCGAAGTGATGCTTTGCAATAGGCCTCCCCTACATCTATTATCATAATCTAAGTAAACAGATAGCGAAGTTTCCTGAATTCCCAGAAGCGAAAATTTCGTTATATATATTTTTTTCAATCACCTTCACATTCTGGGAGATCAGGTATCCACTCGCCGGCACCGCTACACATCACTTCCTCGGATCCGACCAAGCTGTAGTCATCTTCGCAGGAGAATGAAGTCGTGTCGTACAGCACGTACGCATCCATCCGACGTGTCCGATGCAGTTCGGCTCCATGTTCGGGAGAAGTCGGTGTCTGGCAATGGTATTCTTTAGGTGGAATTTCAATGATCTGGAGATAACTGACTCTGCGTAGACCTACTTGTTAATGTTTATATCCAATGATATGCGATTCCCTCTTTCTGACTTTCTTCAGTAGTGTCTACTAAATACACTACAGACGTGCAAAACTTCTGGAGGCATTTTTCAAATGACATTATTACGTTGAAGTTTATGCCGAACGTCAAGTCTGTAAACGCTGACAATTTGGGCAATATTGTCTATACATTACAGGACTTTGAGTTTTCGGTACAATGTATTACACAACATGTAGGCTCAATTATTGACTCACCCCATGAAGAACTTTATGCTATCATGTGAAGCGATAAAACTGCTTTTTAAATTCGTTTCATTCTCCAAGTATTTATGAATAACATAACAAATTGATGGAAGTTGATTATACATAATTATAAATTATGCAATAATTAATATTGGTCCATGCCGAAACTGTTTTGGCGGTAATCACGTAACGGTGATTCTTACCTTCACACGTAGGCCAGTTACTTGGAGACCAAGAACCGTCAGAGCACACGGCATCTGCAGGCCCGAAAAGGACCCCGCTACACCCGATGGATACCGACGAGTTCGCGGCGTAGCACGAGGTGACGGGGGAGAAAGTCGGTTCACCTCCTCCGTGTACATGTGGTGCCGCGCATGCTTGATATCAAACATTAAAAGAACGCATTGATTGAGACTGTACCTGTGTGATCCTCATAGGCGTAAATACTCAATCTTGAGTGATACACGCCATTAAAACCAAAACAACAACAACAACAATCATCGTGTGACATGCGTGCACCATGAAATGATAATAATAATGATAATAATTATATGAGGGCAGTCGTTTTTATCTTTATGTGGCTTTTTAGTGAAATTGACTGATCTGTTCAAAAGTTACGAATCTCAACAGACTGCAGTTTTAATTTTCATGAGCCTATAACAATATGTTTTATGATACAGGTATCGTAAATAATGTCAACATAACATTAAAATAAAGGATTACTGAACGACTTCCCTTTGGGGTCCCACAGGGTTTTAAGTTTATTAGGTCCGCTTCTGTTTCTTGTTTATATAAATGATTTTTGTAGATCATCAGATTTTCTTTCTTTCTTTCATTCTCTTTACGGACGACTCAAATTTATTTTTTTTTTCGCATAATAATCCTCTTACCCTTGTAAATACAATAGATTTTGAATTAGAAAAAGTCGGTCGCTCAATGGATAAAAGCTAACAAATTATTGTTTAATCTTAAAAAAACAAAATATATGCTTTTTAGCAACTCCATAGAGGCACTACCTGTTGATATTGTTTTTGATGGTACTCCGCTGTAAAATGTTTCCCATGTTGAATTTCTGGGAATAACAGTTGATAATAAGCTTTCATGGAAACTTCATATTGATAGTTATTATGTAAGACTATTTCACGAAATGTTGGTATAATTAACAAGATTAAATTTTGCCTTCCTTTGTCGTAACTGCTTACATTATATTCATCCCTCATATTGCCTTATCTGAATTATATATGGTATTCTTGTGTGGGGAAATACATATCAAACGCTCTTTATAGATAAATTACTTCTGTTACAAAAGAAGTCACTTCGTATTATATGTCACACTGCATTTTTCTCTCATATTGATGCTTTATTTTTTGAAAACAAAATATTTAAAATCAAAGATTTGTATTTGTTTAATTTAGGACAATCTAATAAAAATAATCTTCCAAATATATTTGAAACAATGTTTTCAAGAAATCAATCCGTTCACAATTATCCAACAAGGCGATCCAATGAATTCCATTTGCCATTTTTTAGGACTTTGCTGGCTCAGCACACCTTCATCTACGATGGGCCAAAGTATTGGAACTCACTTCCCAACGACATAGTATCAACACAAACTTTGAATTCTTTCAAGAACAAATTAAAATCATTGCTATTGAAATCTTATGATATACAACCGAATTAGGATAGTTTGTATTGTCTCAAACAAGTCATCGTTTTTACAAGCATTAAGCAATCATACAGAAATCATTTTTTTTTTTTAGAGAGAAAAAAACAATATGTCCAACATAAGTCCTCCTCAGATGGTACTTTTATTTTACTGTTGTATAACAGTGTGTCTATTCTCTCTCTCTCTCTCGCTCTCTCTCTCTCTCCCTCTTTTGTATGTTCTCTCTTCTACATTTATACCGGTATGTACCCAATCCTTCGCAATCCAGGCGCGTCTTATCATTACACTTACATCATGAAATCCAGTCTGTTTGTGTCGACGATGGCGCGTGTTGTATCTTTCATTTTAGTTCATTTAATGACATTAAGTCATTATTTGTTCTCTTATGTATTTTCCGAGGGTCCCATACCCTACAAGCTTTGCTTATTAGTGGGACCCTCCATTTCCACTCCAATCCTTGTTTTATGCATATGTATATACCTTAGAAAATGAATTTATGCTGTTCCTCGTGATCACAATAAATTTTGTACGTTTTTTGAAATTATTACAAATATGTTCTGTTAATGCATTGTATATAATTTTCCCTGTTTATTCAATGGAAATGAAAAATAAAGTTGAAGTTGAAGTTTTGAAGTTTGACTTTTCAGTGCAATTCAGTTCCATAGATCAGTTTTATTTCTGCATTCCATTGCCAATACATTATAACAAAGTCTAAATTATAGTGTAGGCATAATTACTATAGTATATGTGAATTTATTTTGCATAGTGGAATCGTAGGAAAAACAAATTAAGGCTATATAAAGTAATGTCATATCAGTGAAAGTATACAGTCCGCACTATAGCAGAGGAAACACTTCAAATAAAGTTTTGAGAAAATTATATAGGAATGCATGGAACCATCTTCATATAAAAGCAGACGAGCTTGACTATGATTAAGATGGACCCATCACAGGAAACATTACTTATTTGGTTCTGGTTTGATATGATTTTATTATCATAAAGTTCATAAAGTACATCATAAATCTTGCCCCTATACTCGTAATGAACAGCAGTGCACAAAATCAAAATTAATTGCGTCTGTCTGTCTGTGGTGTGTGTATGTGTCTGTGTGTGTGTACATTGTATGCGTGTTTGTATCATCTATTACCTACAAAGGAAGTTTTGACGCCACTGTTGTAATGAGAGCTATACGTTATAATGACACGGTATACATCCTATATAATGCCGATGTCACGTGGCATATGCATGACCACCACCAACAACAACAAATCCAACAACGAATCGGTTAAACTTACCGGTAGGTTCTTCACAGCTACCTTCAGTCCGTCCCATCACGCTGAGGCATGATGTTAGCAGTATGATTAGGATCCGTCCCGTCTTCCCCATGATATTATTTGGCTTGTCCTATAAAAGGGGTTCTATTTTACACTTTCCAGAAATCTCGACGCATCAATGACCACCGAGATGATGCGAGAATGGGAGAAAGCCAACAATCTTCTATGGCCCAAGCCGAATTAATGAATAAAGTGAATTTTAACAAATGCGACTTCAAATGCGTCAGTGATTTAGTGCAGACATTGCCAACAGGGAGAAGGAACTAGTACTAGTAGTATAGTGTCAACATTTCGCTGAGGGTGTATACGATCGCACCCGTTATCTTTACTTTAATCAACGTCCGTGTTGAGAATTAGGATTAATGGCCGAACTGAACTGTTTATAAATCGTACACTGCTTTATGGGAAGCTTGTTTTGACTGGGGTATCGCGTGTCGGTCAGTTTCCATGATAGCGATTGCATAACACATCATGGATTACATGAATGATTACAAATCAAATAATTATTGAAGGAAAGCTCCACATTCTAGATTCCCGAAATTTCAGTTTTGTGTATCTGTGTTGTAGTCCTTTTATGTTTATTTATCCATTCATTCATTCATTCATTCATTCATTTGTTTGTTTGTTTCCTTATTAAGGCCTACTTATTTGTTTCTTTCTTTATTCATTTGTTTCATCTATCTACCGCTATCTATTTATTTGTTTTGAGAGAGAGAGAGAGACAGCTTGTGGATTCTTACGATTCTGTGTCCTTTTTTTAGCTCAAAAGATGAAGCAAAATTAATAATGTCAATAAGAATTAAACAACACTTATTGATAGCGTATCACAGTGTACGACTTGTGTCGATATGCACTCTATTTATTCACTTTCTTGTTTACATTAGTCTGTTGTTCACTGTGATTTCTTGTTATGAAATACGATAGTCTATATTGTTAAAAGGAACACTTTGTGAATAATATCCACACTAATAAACCTTTACCCTTCACGGTAAAAATCAATTTGCTGTGCTTATACTTATAAAGTAGCATAGATAGGGCCTACTAAAACTTACACTCACCATTTTATCATCCAAAGTCACTATCAGGGCTGTGTCAATTTCAATCCCAGGGTTTCCGGGTCCCCATTACATCTAGATGAAAAATTAATGAATGAATAGACAGATAGATAAATACATCATACATACATACATACATATATACATACATACATACATACATACATACATACATACATACATACATCCATGTTTTGTTCTTGGGCCTTATATTTTAGTTTTCCGGTAAATGTCGTTTTCAACCTTGGATACGTAGATGCACAAACTAGTCTTAAAATCCACAGCCTCTGCTGGTGATGGTTAGGTCATGAGGTAAAAATATGTGAGCAATATGTATTTTACGTCTTTTTGTTAGGTTATCCTACCTCTGTCAAGAGAGGGCGTACGTTATCAAGTGATCAGCAGCTCCACTTGCAATGTAAACACGAATCCCTATCGATGCATTTATGGTACTATGGTGTGATGTGAGCGTGCGTAAGATCGAATGGTCAAGTCTGCACATGAAGAGATCAGGCGGTATCGTGACGATAGTGTGTCGATCCAGTGATACCCAAACTCCAAAGGACAGTTTTGGGTGGCGAATCTGTCGTTGAAAAACCAAAGAAGTACGTGTCCTCATCATAAGAGTCTCTTGAAGCTTCAACTGAATGCTGGTACACACAAAGTTAGATAATGGTGGTCGACGGGAACATGACGATTGACGATGCGAGGTTTAAGGAGCAGGTGATTCCCATCGAGACGCTCCCAAATCTCAGGCGGGTGGACAGGGCGGGGAAGCTGTACAGGTCATCGAGGCAAGACTTGCTGAGTCGATCGGATAGTCGGAGGTTGTCCGAGTTGGGCATTCGAACCATCATCGACTTTCGCTCCAAAGCCGAGTACAAATTTGCTAGGGGAGAGAAGATTTTCGATCAGAATTCTGAAATACTCGAGGTCATCATTCCAAAAGGGCGAAAATTCATGCAGAATGTCAAGGACGTACCCGTAAAACCGGTAGAGCTGAACAAACCTCCACCGAAAGCCATTCAAAATGGAGCAGGCGGTCATGGCCATGAATCCGTGGTTGAACAGCAGGAAGTTGCAGGGCCTGCGAGGCGACGATACCTCATCAATTTCTTCAAGCTCAATTATGTGGCAACGGTGTTCATGAGGATTCCGATCTACAAACGTTTGCTCTCAGTGCTCTATCTCATTGTCGATGTCCTTTTCCGCACACACTACCGCTACTTTGTCTCCTTCTTTGCCAAGGAATGTCTGAATCCAGCTGGCTTGCTTGCAAATTACATTGACATGCTGGAGCTGAGTGGTCCACAGATTTGTTTAGGTCTGTTCATTTATTTGTTCGAATCGGGTCTAGGGCAATTACCCCGGACCCTTCCCCTGACCCTAATCCTAATCCTGCTCCTGAACCTAATCCCAACCCTAACCCAAACTCCTAACCCTAAATCTAACCCTAACCCTAATCTTTACTCTAACCTTACCACTAACCAGTATTTAGGGGAGGGGGGAGGGGGGTAATTGCCCTCTGGGGATAGGCCTATAACATTGCCTGGATACGGTTTGAAACAATAGTGCTGGACATTGTGCACACAAGTGTGCAACATTCTATCTATGGTAGGCCCCTACTTAATGATGATACGCAACTGAATTTTTGTCCAAAGTAAACATATCAGGAAAATTTGAAAATGCATATTGATTACCAGGTACTGCATCCATAATACATAACCTTTAGAGATTCTGTTAGTGTACAAATTGTAGGACGGTAGTAGGAGGTTCATCTACCGAATACAACCTTTCATACGATTGTGGGGGCAAAATCCAACATCTTACCAGGTAGGCTACTGTTTGGACCCCAGCTTCAAGAGATTTAGAATGATAGTGTTACTGTTGGCTTTATAGGAAAGAAAGAAAGGGAATCAAATTCATGTATTGATATTCACTCGTTTCTCCCTCCTCTCGTCTCTTTCTTCATCCCCTTCTTGTTTCCCCATCTCCTGTGTGTTCATTACCTTCCACTTCATCTTCTTCATCTTCATCTTCTTTCTTTTGCTACTTTTTCTTCATCTTCTTCTTCAATCAATTCTTCATCTCATCTTCTTCATCTTCTTCATCCAGCCCTTAGGATCCTGTCTGACCCAGGAAACCTGCCTGCTCTGGTGAGCTGCGCTCATGGCAAAGATAGGACCGGTATCTTGGTTGCCATGGTGCTGTCTCTGATGGGCAAGTCAGAGGAGTACATCTCCTCCGAATATGCCCTGTCTGAGGTGAGTCAGATGGCATTTTTCCTCCTCCTCCTCCTCCTCCTCTTCTTCCATTAAAGTAGAGCTTCAGTCCTAGAGATAAAGCACTCTGCGAGCATGAGTGTAATCACTTTTGTGTGCAGGTTGCCTTTGTGGTATTCCTGAAAAAGCATTAAGTTATAAACTTATATGTGTACTGCTTTACAGGTCGGTGCAAGATGGTTCATTTTTTTGTTCCATAAAGACCATACACAATATGTAGAAACAAACCTACCTTAAAATGGACTGATATTTGAGGTACAATAAGCCAAGCTTCCCAAACTGATGAAGGGTTTCATGGGATGGGGAGTTGGTAGGATCTGCTGGTAGGTTGTTCCAATCCTTGACAGATCTGAGGAAGAAAGATGAGGCATGAACTTTTTTTGAGATTTCCTCTTTCTATTATGCCTTTCTTTTTTTCTGTGTGTGTGTGTGTGTGTGTTACATGTGTGTGTGTTTCAACGAACTGTAATGTTAGTAGTTCATCTCAAACCATTGTATCGCCAACATCATATTGTAAAGTATAGATTAAAGTATGTTAGGCTTTTCATGATTATATATTTCTTTTAACCCGTTGAGGACAAGTCCCGAGTATACTCAGGCAGCTGTCTACGGGAAATGTGTGTTGTAGCATAATCAGTCCGTCCTCAACGGGTTAATGTTCAAGTGCCTTTTCATCAAATATGATTAATGTCGTTCAATGTATAACATGTATATATCTTGCTCTGTTTAGTCAAATTTAAACTGCAACTGCAGTACACTCCACTCCATTGAGACGATTCTAGCCAGCCTGCCAATTGACTGCATACACATGCCACTTCAACCTCATTTTTAACTGCCTGCACGGTACCCTAACATACGGACAGGGGGAATCGAGCAAGTGTCTCGCTCAAGGAAAGCTAGTGCCCTGGCAGGGCTAATTGAACCCTGCACCTTCCAAAGTAAAGTACCATGTATACCCTAGGCCACAGCACCTCTACATTGTTGGAGACGATCCCCTGCTGCAGTGCTACATGTATGTTATGTTTTGATCCAGTCATTGCTGCCGTGATTAAAAATGATACAGTCTGGAAAGACTTCTTGAAATTGGAGTGAGACAGGCCTTCAGAACTACTTGGAAGTTAAAAGGTGTTCAGATTAGGAGGTAGATAGGCTTTGTTTTGTGCTAGGGTTATTACCCTTTTCATGGTTGTATTCTATAGGATGGCCTCAACCCAATTCGAAGCAGAGTCTACAAGGAGATTGTCGAGAGGACCAACATGGATGAATCCTTCACCCATGCCAAGAGAGAAACCATGGAAGGCATGCTGCAGTACATCCAAGAAAGGTCAGTTCAAAAACCCAATGCATTATGGAAAAAAAAAATTTGAAACTTTTTAGCTCACCTGAGCCAAAGGCTCAAGTGAGCTATTGCGATCGCCCTTCGTCCGGCGTCCGTCGTGCGTCGTCCGTCGTGCGTAAACTTTTTACATTTTCATCTTCTTCTTGAAAACCCCAAGACCGATTTTCATCAAACTTGGCAGGTAGCATCCCTAGGGGGTTAGGACTCAATTTGTTAAAATGGGCACCATGCCCCACCCAGGGGGCCCCCAGGGGGGCCCAACCCCCCCCCCCCCCCCCCCCAATTAAGGAATCTGTAAAAATCTTCTTCTCTAGAACCAGAAGTGATAGAGCTAAGTTAATACTATGAGTTAGTACATTGATGACTGTAGTTTCAAGTTTGTTCATGGCAGAATCAGGGGTGCCCCCCTTGGGACCCAGGGGAGGGGGGGGGGGGGGTGGGGAGGGGTCCTAATGGGGCCTAAATTATACATTTTCATCTTCTTCTTGAGAACCCCATGACCAATTTTCACCAAACTTGGCAGGTAGCATACCTAGGGGGTTAGGATCTCAATTTGTTAAAATGGGCACCATGCCCCACCCAGGGGCCCCAGGGGGGCCCAAACCCCCCAAAATGAAGGAATCTTTAAAAATCTTCTCTAGAATCAGAAGTTATAGAGTAAGATAATACTATCAGTGAGTACATTAATGACTGTAGTTTCAAGTTTGTTCATAGCAGATCCCGGGGTGCCCCTCTTGGGGGCAGGGGTGGGGGGGGGGGGGGGTTGGGAAGGTCCACATGGGGGCCTGAATTGTACATTTTCATCTTCTTCCTGAAAACCTCATGATGGATTTTGTGAAACTTGGCAGGTAGCATCCCTAGGGGGTCAGGATCTCAATTTATCAAAATAGGCACCATGCCCCACCCAGAGGGCCCCAGGGGGCCCCAATCCCCCCAAATTAAGGAATCTTAGAAAATTTGGGCCCTTATTGTACATTTTCATCTTCTACTTGAGAATGCCTGGTCAAATTTTAGTAGAGCTGTGAATAATTTAGATTAGTGACTGCGTGAAAGGTGAACTTGCGATACTCAAGTGAGCGCTAGACCCGCGGGTCTCTTGTTTTTTACTAACAGGTTAAGAGTTTGTAAGTTGCAAACTTCGCATTTCTTAGCATAAAACTTCTTTTTTTTCTACCGAATCATGACCCCTTTTGCTCTTCTCTCTGTGACTTTCTTAAGTACCATGACGGGTCATCATGTGTATAAGATAATTACCAGTATGTCAAGTGTTGTTGTATAAACAGAGAGGTACCACGATGTCACGCATTGACGATTTTTCAAGTTGGCTGGAATCAAGAGAATGAAGTATGAAAAAGTGAAAGTTCCATGAAAATCAGACAAAAAAACAACAACAAATTTACAATGTATCTTATCCTTTGTCACAAACACATTCTGTAAAGCAAGAAATTTTTGTGGCATGAAATTTTTGTGATTTCCACCAGTTGGCATTCGCTGCATATAGTGTAGACAAGAACTTTACATTCATTGTAATTTTGTGAATCTTGGCACAGCAGCTGGTCAGTAAGGAATATATATGAGAGAAAAGTAAACAAGTTACTATTCGTTTCTCTTTCTTTTTTTCTTCATTCCAATAAAACTTTCCCTTTTTGTTTGATTTTACTCTTTAAAGTGAACATGAATGTGGTGGATGCATCCACTTCAAAGCTTAAATGAACTTTTAGAACTCCACAATGTGTAACTCTCTCTCTATCAATCTCTTCCTCTGATTATAATCCACCTGTTCTGCAGTTATGGCAGTGTTCCAGACTACCTCGAATCGATCGGCTTTTCGAGGGCCGAGCAGGCACGGCTACTGAAGTCGTTCGAGGAATGAAAGGAAAACCCGACAGGTGTGGTACTCTTGTTGGGGGTTGATTTTTTTTTTAATGGAAGCAAGCGTGTGTCAGGCATCATGTCACTTCACACATTAATTTGTCAAAGATTAATTCATCCTCAATGCAGAGCACAATCAGGTTGCGTAATCGGTCGTAGGCAGAGGGTGAGTGCGCTGATTGATCTGGCGTTACTTCTCCGACGGCAAAATGTGTATAAACTGAGGCATGGATGCTCATGAATGCTCTCAGACTGATGTGTACTTTTTAATCAGCAGTAATTTGTCAATCAGTTGCAATGAAAACGTCTCGACGGAAGAATTTTATGAATTTGAAGAAGCAGTAGAAAGTATGTACATAACTCCCGCCATGAATTTTTTTTTTTTTTTTTAAATTCCTGTTGAGGTACAAATGTACATATGGAACTACATTGTATAGTGTTCGTTCATATTCTATACTTAATATGTAGATGTTGTGATTATCCTATTTTGATGAAAAATGTAGCTTGATATTTGATTGTACATGGTGGCTGGTCCATAACTAAACCTCTTCACGCTGGTGAGCAAAATCCTTCAGGGATTTAATGCTGTTTGTGTGTCATGCTTTCTCAAATCTTGCAATATTTGAACTTACTGCTTTAAAAAGGCCATTTCAAAGAAAAGAGTTGTATGTACAATGACTAAGTGAGAGAAAGAGCAGAATGAGTGCTTCTCGTGCATAGATCTTGGCCGCTTGGAAAAACAATTGTCATGACAGAGCAGCAATACTTGACAAAATGATTAGCATATTTCAAGAGTTCTTATGTCAGTTTGCCACATTCTCACATTCATATGGCGCATGTAAGGCTCTCTATACAGCATGCAAGGAGCTAGAGAGATTTATTGGCCATCATATCAAAGTCTCAATTCAAATGTCAGGGCTACCGATGTGATAATTTCATTTTTTAACTGTGAAAGTGAAAGTGAAGTCCGAGGTTCAGAATGAGTAACATTAATAGTTAGTCATCAAGGGTTTTTTTTAAATGAATTTGCAGTATTCTCCACATGCAAATGCTGTTTAGTCCTAGTTTCTAGTATATATTACATGCCAATACAGAAATGTATATTTCACAGCAAACACTATATCACATGCGGAAGTGGTGTAAGTTATAATTACATTACTAGCAAATATTCTGTTTTGATGCATCTTGAAGATGTGTAATGTTGATCCATTCTTTCATAGAGTGCAAAGAGAGTGCATATGAAAGACAGTAGTAATCATGTCTACCAAAAACAAAAGTGATATGTACTGTATATTTAGAGGTTATTTATCTGCAGAGCTATGCATTGTATTGAATGATTTTATGATCATATTGTATAGAACTTGCCAGATGTAGAAGATTTATAGTGTGTTTTCATAGTAAATAAGCTATTTGTGCAGGGATTGTGCTTACTTACATATTGAGCAACTGTTTTGAAGCATTTTTTTACTCAATCAAATTGTGTTTCATTGAGCTGGTAGTCAATTCAGTATTTTCAGCATATTCACATGTTATAATGAAGGGAATGTAGAATTTGTAGTACTTTGGAATGAAAGCATAAGAAGAGCTTTAATGTAATGCACCACAGCAAATACAAGATTGTGTAGTAGCGGGGTTCACAGGAGAAAGTGATGGAAAGGAACGTTGGAGTATTCCGTCCCAATCCAATGCAATACATTACAATGAAGAGCTTTTAGTTTACATCTGAAGAGTCAATCATGGAATGTGTAATGAAATAGAGAAATGTATATCCAGTGGTATCATGGGTACTAATTGAGTTATATCATTATATGCAACTCACTATATTTTAATACTTTTATCAAAAGCTTTGTTCATAGGCTGAATTTGTGATGAAGGGTTTAGCTCTGTCTGCCTCATATGAGCATTGATGATGTGTACATATCTGAACTCTAAGTTTGATCTGTGATTTTGAATGTCTTTGATGGTCTGGTATATTTAGGGACGTTGATATGATGGCGGTTTTAAGACCCTGCGGCGTGGGGATACCATAGAGTTAGAGGGCTGGTCAGGCTCCGATATTTTGAGAATCACTGTACTGAATTGTGTATAGCGTCCTGATCTCTGTGGAAGTACACACATGGGCGGAGAATCTCAACTAGAGTCGATCATTAGCGATGAGCATATACAATGTACGTGCTTCAATGCACATATATTCACAAACAGGTGCTATTTGTGGTTTTTCAAATGCACCGTGGTGGGCAGCGAGTGAATCGGACCAACCATGAAACCCCACCCTCTGGGTCATTCAAGTAATTCGTCTGTGACTTTTTCAGCGGTGACATGATGTTATTGTGTGGTACTTGGGACCACTCGGGATCTTGGCTCTAATTGCTCCCTTCCTGCAAGAATACCCTGTCAAGCCAGTGGTTTCAGGTGCCACATGCAATCACCTCTATTGCAGCAAATTCATAGTCAAGTGTATAGTGATCAGGTCTGTGAGGACAGGAAGTGAGAAGAATATCCCTCTTTCACTCTTTGCAGGAATATATTTCTCTTTTTTTTCCAAAAAAAATACATGATATAATATATTTATGTGAATGATCAAAGCTTGTCAATCTTTACTAGCATGAGTAATTTGTGTGTAGTGGGGGTAGGTCACAGTAAAATAAGCAAATTGAATTCATGCCAGTGTGATGTACACTACCGTCCCATGCCAGTTGTTAGCAATAAACTTGTTTTATATTGAAATCTGATAATCAATTGGCTACCAGCATGGCTTAGTTTTATTACGTCACGGCAGCGATGATGTCCAACAGTTACAAAGAAGTAGCCTTCAACTGCCTGCTTGTGTTGCATTTACCACTGCCTCACCAAGTAGGGAGCTATCATAATAGTGTCAGTGTCATTCATTATCCCACTCAATTTGGGGCCCACTTTGAAAAGATTGTGCAATTATTGCTAGTCACGTGGTCACTATGGCAACAACTGGTATCTCAAATGGGACTAACAAATAGTCAGGATGCCCCATGTTTACAGTGACTATTTCAACCCACAGTTAGCAGATGTAAAATTCCAAATGTAAAGCAATGAAAGAGATATAATCCTCTGAAAGTCCTATGCATCATATTGAATGGACCAATCAGAATAGCCCCCCCTTCATCATGTGACAGTAATGTTCCTTATGCAGTACCCCACATGTAACTTGATGTGCACATCCAATATGTTGAGAATATGATTTGTTTCTGAGCTACATTAATATTAAAGACAATTCATTACCTTCTATCTTGCCAAAATTTCTTTCAACTACAAAGTGTATGGGGAGATATGAGTATCAATGTCTGATATCAGCATGAACATTAATTTTATGCTGTAAGTCAAAGCGTTTATGGTGTAGAAGGATTGTAGCTCTATCTTTATCCTTCAAAAATGCTATCATTGCATTCAAACCCTACACAGCTTTCTGTTTAAATCCCATTTGATGTTTTTGCTTAACCTGTTAAAGATGAGTCACAAGAATGCTCAGGCAGATGTCTGTGGGAAACGCACATTATATCAAAATCAGGCTGTCCTCAATGGGTTAAAGAAGCATTTTATGATTGTAGCATTACAACATTTATGTGAACTAATTTTAGATGCATTTATGAAGCACTAGAAGATCAGTTTTCAAGACCTCCCATGTTCTTTACTTGTTGGGGCTGCTATCTTTGAGTGATGCAAGTTTTGTCCAAGATGTTACGCAAACGGGGCCCAGAGCAGAATGTAAGCCAATGGGTTATTGACGGTTGGGCAGCTTTTATGTTAAAAAGAAATGACTGCCATGAGATTCTGCGGGTATGGAAGGCAGTGGTCCCTGTAGGGTGGATTTCCATTAGACACAGGAGGCGTCAAATTACATACAAGTTGTTACCCTGTCACCTGCCTAATTAATCGATTACGTGCATATTTTCCTTGAAACGATATGCCAATGAAACATCTCATCAGGTTCACCATGGTTAAGGATCAGATTGATTGATGTTTCTCTTCCAGCTTTGTTGTAAATTGTAAGATTTGTCTGCAGGTAATTTCATCAAATTTAGAAACAAGTTACTATGATGGTGTTTTTAATACATTATTAGCCTTTATAGGGCTTGTTCCTATGAGAGTGTAATATCTAGACCTACCTGAGGAAATTTATAGGCCTATTTATGGCTTCTTGTGCTATGGTGATATGGAAGATTGATAGGAAAATGAAATTATATTGCAGTGGCGGATCCAGAGGGGGGTGCGTTGGGTGTGCACCCCCTCTTTATTTCTTTGTTAAAACAAAGGAAATAAAAAGAAAAAAATTGGGGCGCTTGCACCCCCCCCCCTCCTTTTACAGTGTAATTTTGTAACTCAGGCGCCTCCCTTTTATGGAATTCCTGGATCCTTCCCTGTATTGTGCTACACAATGTTTTTACTCTTATGTCATGCACATTGAAGCCATTTTGATTGGTAATTTGAGAGATATTTTTGGACATGGGTCCAATGAGCTGTAGCTCGTTAAACCAGAAACTGCCCTTGATATTAATCTGTGTGTATCCTCATCAACAGGATTTCTTGCTGTTTGAAGCAACTATGAGTTCCATTCACATGACCCTCGACTTAAAGGTACTGTTTACCATTGTGATCAGTGGTTTTAAAAGTGTTTGAGTTACATGTATCACATGTGATGCATACGTGAAGGTCAGTTGTATCACAGAACATCTCACCCCTTAAAAATTTGCTATAAAGCCTAAAATGGCTCCTAAAGGAGATAACACTATTTTTCTCACTAAGCCGTAACTGTAGACGGTTTAGTCTGGAGACAATTTTATTCTAACTATAGTTCACATTTTGTGTATTTAACAATACTTAACATTGATTACACTGACTATTAACTTTTTTTTTTTACACTGGTTGTTTCTATCCCTAACTTACAGTTTAGAACTATTTTGAAGTACTAAAGTTGGGTTTTTGTTCCATCAGCATAAATGGTGAATAATGCCAGTTCTGTTTGAACCTACTGCTACAAGGAACCTTGTTATAATGAGGATGTATAAACCATTACAAGTTGTAAAGTTTTTCACTATATCAGCAGGGTGGTGGCCACCTCCCTGGTATCAGCATACAAATACAAAAATGTGTAGAGTTGGGACCTCCAAATCACCTTGTTATTATTTTATGGTTTTGCTATATCGCACCTTTTGAAAATGGGGTTCCACTATAATGCTATATGACATACCTAAATCTTATAGGTTTAATCTATTTTTAGAGTACATTCCTGTGATTGTTCATGTATGATATTGTTCCCCATGTGGATAGAAGGAATTTTGTCTTGTGTTTTTGCCCTTGAGCGAATGCTAGGTGTGAATCTTGTATAATTTCAGAAAGCTTCACTTGCACTGCTAGCTTGTCACTATATTTAAAGATGAAAGTAAATTGATTGTGATTATGTAAGCTTTAAATGATGATTATGATGATGATGATTGTGATAATAATACCTGTAAACCATAATAATAATGAATATCATGACAATTATGTTTATACCAAGGTAAATAGTAGTTAAACCCTTGTGATGCACAACATGATTACCCATATACAGTTGAACCTCTCGTATCCGGACAAGTCGGGACCGGGGCTCATCCGGATAAGGGATTTGGCCGGATACGGGAGACTCGATGCTTTTTATACATGTACATATACATACACATGTACTGATGTAGCCCATTGTAGTACCACATGTAGTAATGTGTATACTGCAACCTTTTCATTGTTACATTTGGGGATGTTTCGGGATGTTGAAATGTCTGAAGGTAAGCAATTTGGAAGGAAATTTGATGCAATGTACAATATGTTAATCATATAGGAAGTAATATGTAATTCATGTGTGTTTGGGTAGGAATTCTCAAGGAGTTGGGAATCCCCCTTTCTTCCCGTAATTATTAAAACAAAATCACGGCGAGATTGCGTCCGGATAATAGAGAGATCCGGATAAAGGGAGGCCGGATAATAGAGGTTCAACTGTACCTAATGCTGGAGGCACACATAGAATTATGGAGTTTTTTTGTTTGTTTGTTTGTTTTTTTTACATTATAAGTCATTACCAACGGAAACACTAGTAGATACATAGGGCCCTATTCATGCAAGGTGTTTAACGTATTATGACATGTGTATTATGGAAGGAATACAAAGTAACTTCTATGCAATGTAATCATTCATACTGAACATTTGTGTCCATTGATCCATCCTTATACATTGCAAAGATCACAATCAAGACTAGTCACTTTCAGGTGTATACCCTCGTTGAATGAAAATTGATTGTCGATGCGAATATCAGCTCATGTTTTGAGTACCGTGCGAGTTTTTGGTTCTAATCAGGAAAACTCTACTAGTATTTAATGATGTATATTTGCATCATATTTTAATGTAGTGTACAGGATACATTATGAGACTTCTACAGTTTTACCAAATACTCGCTAGTTCAAACTTTAGCAAATTTTTAGAAGTACCGGCAATATTTTGAGTGAAGTTGATTATAATAGTGAATGTGGTGGTGTCAGCAAAGACCCAACAGTGTTGTGTATGTGTGAAATCCAGTATCCTGGTATATACATGTATGCCTACTGGTATATGATGTGCAATGCATATAAAGGAATATTCATCAAGTGAATCATACATGCATAGAATTTACATGTTGACATTCTACATGTATGTAAAAGAAGAGGGGGAAGATGTTCACAGGTAATGTCAGATTTGGTCAGACACAGACAGTCTATGGAGCAATGGAAACCTGATTGACTAGAATGTGCGCTATTTGTGACCCTGCATCACAAAACCAACAGCAAGTCGCCAGACAGGGATTTTTAGTTAAAAGCAGATTTGGGAAGAGCAGACTTTAAGCTTTAAAATAATGTATAACTCCATTCAAATGGACTGTCCTAACCTAAATAAATACTGGAAAGAGAGCACACACTCCAGAAAAGTGTGAACTAAGAAAAGAGGCTCTGAAGGTCAGGGTCTATTCGAGTGCTTAATCTTTCACCAAGCCGTGCTGGCTGTGCGATGAATGGAACAAAAAAAAAAAAAAAAACAGGACGTAAAACAACAGTGAAGGGATGTTAAGATTAGCTGAAATTGAAGATGCTTTATTAACCCATTCTGTCCATGATTAATGCCAACTTTGAAAGCAGTACCATCATTCTTTCTAAAGCTATTATAGTAGAAAGTGAAAAGCGTGTACTGGGCTTTTAAAAAATGAAAGGGGGACTCTGTAAGACACACCTAATCACAATAATCTACAAAAAAGTGTTTGGGAAAAACTCCTAAAAACACAACTTTCTGTTCTTTTTATGTCCCCAAAATTAAGCATGATGTAGCAGAAGACATGCTTTTTCAGAAAATATGAAAAACTCAAGATTGGCTAGGTTGACCCATTTCACCTATTTTCAGTCCTAACACAAAACCAGTGCGTGCAACTTTTTGTTGGTTTTGTGATGCACGGTCACATTCAATCGTCAATAGCTTCAGGTATTGGGATGTTGTTTCCTCTAGAAAGAGATGTAAAATTTGTTACTTTTCAATAGCAACATGAGGATTGGTTGTCAAGCCACTGTCCCAGTTTGAGTTTGTGCGTGCACTTCACTTGGATGCGGAATGATTACAGGAAGAAGTAAGCCAGTGTGCTTTTGTTTTTCCTTTGTAAGTTCACCACTTCATGAATGCCAATCCATAGCCCGCTAAAAATAATGATAAATTAGTTCAGCAGGATTCTGGAGAATGTAAAGTCAGTTTATTCAAGTAAATATCAGTCTCAAAAGAATGGGAAAACTTAGCAACAGTATTTGCTTCCCATGAATTGCATACATTGTATCGCATAACTTCAAACAAAACCCCCTTTTCTTTGCTGCTGGGTGGATGCGTCGAGTTGTAATTCCTGTCGTCAGTTTGTAAAATTAGCTGAGCGTATCCAATTCATGGCACAAATTGTCTTGTGCATACTAAATCTGTGAAAACGACTATTGTTAGGTGAACTCTGTGATTGCTTATATAACTTGTAATGATTCAGACAGTCACATATTTGTTTGTGTTTTGTGTGTGTCTCCCTCAAAGTTGAAGTTAAGGTAATGATATCTGCTCTTTTTTTTAAATCAAAGGCATTCAAACATTCCTTTATGAGTGGATCATGATTAGCAGAAATTTGCAATCAATAGTTTTCTTTAGCATGATAATTTTGTCAAGCTCACACGGAAATTCATGTTGCATTGGGCAATCATGCAAATCTGAAGTATTCCACGGGCATCCACTATGTGAATTAAACTGAAACCCCTGTGTTTCAACAATAATGTTCTGTTGTTTTTGTGAATGTTTGATATGTGAATGCATTGTTATGTCAAATGCTGGTAGTACTTTGTACAGAAATTGGAATGTTTCCATTTGTGCACACGTTACTTGTTTACAATCATAACGACAGGTCCATTGTAACTACTCCACTATCCTGTTCCAACACACACACACACACACACACACACACACACACACACACACACACACACACACACACACACACACTGACACACAGGGAATAATTTTACTTCTCAAATTTGATTAGCATTGATTAGCAGTTTTGATTAATGGGAAAGTACTTAAAGAAAAAAAAACAACTTGCGACACACAAGAAATACCAGGAAAATTATTCCCTACTTGTAATAATTCTAATTTACTAACAAATCAACATTTTTGGACAAGTATTCTAGGGGATCTCGCAGGGACGTAATTTTGAAGTACCTACAGTATGTTACATCATAGGTACACACACATACCATGGTGCACAACTTTTGCTGGTACTTGTATACACTTTCTCTATCCAAATTTCATACGTTCAGATTATGGTGCCATGTACACCTGTCCTACATATAACTGGCTACATTTGATGATAAAGCCGGGCTGTTGGAACATATTGTAATTTTACATCAGCTATGTCAATTGTATCTGCAGGAGGAAATGACTCTATAGGAAAAGTTTGTTTTCCCCTATAGCTATTAGGAAACAGGACTTCATTAATTCAGGGATGTGAGAATTTCTAGTTCAATGTGATTTCAGATTATTTTTCAATATTTTTTTTCTTACTATGCACAAAGCCACTATTCAGACCCTTTTGGCAATTCAAATACACTGTACAATGAAATTTTAACAGTTCAATGCACTTCAGACTTTATTTTCAGATTTCCAATTTTTTTTTTTATTTCTTATTTTTCTTGCAAGTACTTTCACACCCCTGTTTACTACAGAAGACTCTCCATTGGTCATTTTCTTACATTGTTCAAGCCTGGTCAATGGCCACAAGTGTAAAATCCTCGTAGCTGGTCGCAGTTTGACAAAAAATTAAGGGAGGGTATAGTTTTGGTTTAGATGGGTCTTCAGGTTTCCGACTTTTCTGAGCGATAATGAGAAGCCTCTTATGAAACATTCAAGAGCATATACAAAAGTAATTCTAGAGGAATTCAAGTTCATTTGATGAAAATCGGATTTGAAATGGCTGAGACAACCAAAAACAAAGACGTTTTAATAAAAGGTGGGACAAACCTTTTATAGACCAGTTCATAATTCCACTTTGCGCATGAGCAGAAAAAGGTCATTTGTACCAACAGGCATTTTGGTTTATTAATTCACTGAGATAAGCATCTGTGATGTGATGATTATTCATGAGATCCTTATCTAAATAGTGCTTGACAGCATATCCACCTGACAGCAAACCTGGTATTTGGCAACATCAAAAGAAAAAGGTTGTTATTGCATTCAATACGAAACAATGAATTAGATGCCTGCTTAAGTGTCAACTGACGGACTATTCTGGTCACCTGCGACACACAAGAAATTGTGTTCATAATTTGTTTGAACACGAATTCCATAAATTGTTATGTCGGGTAAGCTTATGCATTATACCGCTTTGAAAACGAGTGAAGTGCCTAACCAACTGAGAAAAAAGAAAGGTCATTTGTACCAAGGTGTACATGAGCTAATTACGAACTGGCTTATTGGGACCACTTTGTACTTTGTTTTTTGATATCTCATGTACGGTACTTTGTTTTTGGATCTCTCAGCCAGCCATTTTAAAACCGATTTTCATCAAGTAAATTTTGAATTCCTCTTAGAATTGTATGCTCTTGAATATTTCATAAGCAGTTTCTAATTATCTTGCTAGACGTTAAAATCTGGATTCCTCAACTCAAACCAAAACTATACCATCCCTTTAAGGTAATTGACTAGCAGGGGGTCATTAAATCAGAACCTGTTGCCTCAAACGGAGTTCAAATGGAGGTCAGAAGAACTTATTAGCTCTTTACACAACCTGCATAATCTGCATGAGAATGAGACTGGGATGTCTGAGTCACTGGCATGCAACGCCCCGGAAAGCAAGGCAGGTGGTCACTGTGGCGTGAAGTAAGCATTGGCCAGGCTTTTCTAACGTCGTAGACAGACAGACAAAAGCCCAGACAGACAGATAAACAATGTGCAATGTCATGAACATACACACATGCATTCATATGTGCAGAGCCACACATCAATACACTGACGCAAATTATTTACATATATACCTACACACACCATACACAAAGGCAACCGAGGGGAAGGGGGGGGGGGGGGGGGCGCTATTCTGCAGTCGACTCCAGACGAATTACATATGTGACCCTGCACCTCAAAACAAACAAAAAGTCGCCAGACATGAATTTTTAGTTAGGACCATATTCTGAAAGAGCAGACTTTAAGCTTTAAAATGATGTATAACTCAAATCAAATGGACTCTCCTAACCTATCTAAATATTGGACAGAAAGCACAAACTCAGGAAAAGTGTGAACTGAGAAAAGAGGCTCTGAAGTAGAGTGTCTATTCAAGCGCTTAATCTTTACCAAACCGTGCTGGCTGTGCGATGAATGGGACAAAAAAAAAAAACAAACGGGAAGTAAACCACCAGAGTAACAACAATGAAGGGATTATTAGATTAAATTGAAATCAAACATGCCTCATTAACATATTCTGTCGATAATTAATGCCAACTTTCAAAGCAGTAGCACTATCCTTTCGAAAGTTATTAGAGTTGAAAGTGAAGAGCGTGGACAAGGTTTTTCAGAAATGAAAAAGCGATTCTAAGGACACACCTAATCACACTATTCTACCAAAAATGTTCGAGATAAACTGCTAAAAAACACACTTTCCTGCCCGTTTTATGATACCAAATTTTAGCATAATGTAAAAGAAGACCCGCTCTTTCAGAAAATATGAAAAAGTCAAGTTCGGCTAGGTTGACCCATTTCACTTATTTTCAGTCCTCACGCAAAATCAGTGTGTGCGACTTTATGTTCGTTTTGAGGTGCACGGTCACATATTGTAGCACTTCATGTCTCGCTCGTCTCACATCCACCTGTTCTAGTTCTGCCAAAGCCAGGCGCTTAAGTCACGGTGACCTTTCGCAGACTCTTCTCAAGAATGAAACGGGGCGATGATGATTAATGGGTTGATCTGTTTCGTCTGCTGTATATTATCATGCCGTTTGCACAGTATCTGATTTTGTTACCAGCTGTTCTATGTCTCTCTACGTCTCACTGTCATATTCATGATAGCAAGCACGAAGAGGAAGACATATATCACAGCAGAAATGATTCTGGTCAATTCTATTCCTGCCCCTTTAGCTATGAAATGTGTGTATAACAATAATGGAAGTAGCAATCTTCCTTTGGAACCCGCAATCTTCCTTTGGAACCCTGGAAGCTACTAACCACAACCATTTGCCCTGAAACTAGGCAATGACATTGAGACTCGCTCATTTAAAATTACAGACGTCTTCTGATTTCAAAATGGTGAGAAGACTCGGCCAAATTTCTTGCAAGATCTTCCAGTGCTCTAGGCCCACTCATTTCACCTACAATAAGAATATTCAAAGTCCTGAACCCCGTTTTATCAAAAGATATGATCGTTTATAAATTTCCTTAGCACACAGGTTGCCATAGACTTACCATAGAAATCAACTATATAATCAATTATAACTTTTCATAAAACACTTAAGGCCCTGTTTGACTAATCTTTTCAGCATTTCAGGTGGTGATAAATCTAATCCCCATTCCGTTTCCTTTAAAGCTGTAAATACAGCTGTATGCTAATGAGAATCATCAGAAAGATCACCACACACATACAATATGTGACCCTGCACCTCAAAACAAACAAAAAGTCGCCAGATATGAATTTTTAGTTAAGACCATATTCTGAAAGAGCAGACTTTAAGCTTTAAAATGATGTATAATTCAAATCAAATGGACTCTCCTAACCTATCTAAATATTGGAAAGAAAACACAAACTCAGGAAAAGTGTGAGCTGAGAAAAGAGACTCTGAAGTACAGTGTCTATTCAAGCGCTTAATCTTTACCAAACCGTGCTGGCTGTGCGATGAATAGGACAAAAAACAGGAAGTAAACCACCAGAGTAACAACAATGAAGAGATTATCAGATTAAACTGAAATTAAGCATGCCTCATTAACACATTCTGTCCGTAACTAATGACAACTTTCAAAGCAGTATCGTTATCCTTTCAAAAGTTATTAGAGTTGAAAGTGAAGAGTGTGGACAAGGTTTTTCAGAAATGAAAAAGGGATTCTAAAGACACATCTAATCACACTATTCTACCAAAAATGTTCGAGATAAACTGCTAAAAAACACACTTTCCTGCCCGTTTTATGATACCAAATTTTAGCATAATGTAAAAGAAGACCCACTCTTTCAGAAAATATGAAAAAGTCAAGTTCGGCTAGGTTGACCCATTTCACTTATTTTCAGTCCTCACGCAAAATCAGTGTGTGCGACTTTTTGTTCGTTTTGAGGTGCACTGTCACATATAGTATTATGCAGTGTACATGTTTATATACCTGGTATATATCCATGTAGATGCCTCAAATGCAAAAGCTAATTTCACAATGTGAACAAAAAATATTCAATAAAGTCAAGTCTCGAGTTTTAGCAGCACATGGTTTTGAATTCCCAGATGTAAAAATGAATTCATCACGGTAGATGAACATTAAGTGGAAGGAGTAAGACAAAATGAATGAATACATACATTCAAAATACACTTTACCACAATACATATACATACATTCATACATACATGCATACACACATACACTTGTACATGCAAACTGCACAGTCAGTTTACACAATGGCAGTCAGTAAAAATTCTTGACTTGTACTTGTCACCCTTTCAAAACACAATGACACAAAAGAACAGAATCATGGCATAGTTTCATAGATTCATCTTTTAATATAAAAAAAAAAAGAATCTTCTGTTTTTAACCACTTTACAAATCTCGGGTCCTACGCTTCACAAAGTCATATCGCTCTCTCCGTATTCTCTTGCACTCTCTTTCGAAATTCACCCTCAACAGCGTAGGAAAGATTACTAAATCACTCACAAATCAAAAGGAAAAAAAAAAAAACGAGTCTCATGCAAAACGCATCGAAGAAGGCAGATAGGTACATTGGACAGAGATTTCAACGAGAATGAACCCCACAGGAAGATTTATCATAATTGTGAAGTAAAAAAAAGAGAGGGAAAGAGAGAGAGAAGCAGCAAATCACAGAGATTTAGACCAAAGTTGGGAAAATATCAAAAAGGAAATGACAGTTCGAACGACCTTTGACATAGCAGCAGTCCACGTTCACTTCACGATATCCATGTCAGTCATGCGACTGCATAGTCACACGTGTAAAGCACTTCTCGTTTTTCGTCTTCGACTTGTCAATAAGTCCACATTTTTCCCCTAAAGATGTATTTCCGACACAGCACCGGTGTGGAAAAGAACTAAAACGACCTGTTCTCATACTGCTGCAAATACTTGGGGAGTTGATTCCTCTAAAATTCAAGAAAAGTACATCAGTGTATTAACACCTTTTCAACAGGTTAAGAGGATTTCAACAAGGAGACATCCCATATTCAAAACTGGCAATACAGAGTACGGAGTTGCCACCTAACACTGTCTTGATATCGGGTGCTGTTCGTTATTCCGAAGGTTCGATATTCCGAAGGTTCGTTATTCCGAAGGTTCGTTAATCCGAAACACGCAAATTCCCTATACCTAGAGGTTCGTTAATCCGAAAATGAAAAAGGGTTCGTTAATCCGAACATTTGTGGCGTTATTCCGAAGGTTCGTTATTCCGAAGATTTGTTCATCCGAAAATGAAATTCGGAAAAACGAACCTTCGGAATAAAGAATCTTCGGACTGAAGAGCCTTCGGAATAACGAACCTTCGGAATAACGAGCTGAAACCTTGATATCTTACCAACATTTAAAAGATCATAACCTTTCCGAGATTTCACGGTCACTGCAGCTGTTCTCTCTCTCTCCAGCCTGTTGCTTCAGTTTCACAGATTTCACTCCAGACAACTTTACCGTCGCAGTAAGCTCCCCACTGATCTAAATTCGTGGCGGCCACCTGACCTACCACACCTTTGTGTATCCACTCAGAGAGCAGCGGAATGATACAGATGAAAAATGTCGATTTGTGTCCGCACAGGGAACAGGACGAGCAATCTTGAAAAGGATGCACAGAAATTGTACAGAATGAACAGCAACCCTGGAAGGTAAAACATCACATTCTACTTGAGCCTCACACTTCTTTCCTGTGAGAAAAATGCCCCCAAATAAAAACAAAAAACAAAACAGAAGTACACAAAACAAATTCGGACATACATGCAGATGGTAGATTCAAATGCCTGCCTTTGACAATAGCTCTAGCTTGTCTCAACATAAATCACAAGTTTGACACTTTACAACAACAAAAAATAGTCATTATTCAACAGTATAATGGTAGATACAGTTTGTACCTGCAGACCATTTATGGTAACTGATTGTCATAAAGCAACAAGTGACAAACCACCAGGGCCCCATTTCATAAAAAGTTGATATGTAGCAACTCTTGCTGGAATGACAATTGTCATAGTAACGACAAGAATCCAGCTATCTGATTGACCGTTGCTATTGGAAGTTGTCATTCAACCAAGAGTTGTCATCCAAACATCTTTTATGAAATGGGGCCCAGATGTTTATCAGGCGTGAGGCAAAACCCACCACTCCATTCTACTGATGAGTAGAAGGTGGTCTTGTGGTTAGTAAGTCAAAGCACAGAATAATTCGAATTAAATACTGCGGTTTTTCAGCTAAGTTATACAATGGGGGGGGGGGGTAGGGGGAGGAGTGTGTACAGTCGAAAAATAGTATCTTCTTTGATCCTCCTAAGGTAAACCTATTTCACTTCCAACTGTAGAAGCTCAAGTATATGCTCGGTACACAATGAAGAGAACAGGTGACTCTATAAAAAACTCTATAAGAGCAGAACATTTTTGTGTGGTCAATTTTTCATGATTGGCTATAAAATACGATGAGTTTGCACATTGTTGAATAAAATAACATGTGATTGTTAGTAGTAGAATTAATTCATATGGATGAAATGTAGTATACAAAATATTGTATATTCCCATGTCAACGCTTATACATGTACTACATTTCTGGGATATGGTAGGAAATTTCCACACTGGAAAATATTTTACATTCGCATCAAAGCAAAAGTTGTCACATACAAACTGAATTCAGATTTGACTCTTTCTTCTACCCCAACTTCACATTTCTATGGAGAGTTGTCCACTTAATGATTAACACTTTTCAGATAATTATCTTGTACCATCTTCACACTTTGGATTTTGCTATGTTTAATCTTGAAGTTTAATATTTAAGACATTACCTGTCCTCTTCGTACAGCAGCGATGGTATGATATTCGCACTATCTTAGTGTATTCTGCTCAATGAGGTGTGAATTTATTTATGTCAAACAGAGACAGACAATAAACTTCTATGGAGAGTTGCCCATTTAATGATTAACACTTAAAATACAATTATCTTGTACCATCTTCACACTTTGGATTTTGCTATGTTTAATCTTGAAGTTATTTACGACATTACCTGTCCTCTTCGTACAGCAGCGATGGTATGATGATATTCACATTATCTTTGCGCATTCTACTCAACGAGGTGTGAGTCTATTTATGTCAAACAGAGACAGCCGAAGCATTTTAAATGTGTTGTGGCCTCCAATGGCAACAAACTCCCACAAATAGGTGCAATCACCATGATAAGACAGGGCACTGTCCTATTAAACATGGTCTCCAAAAATAGTGCAACATTGCTAACATACAACCTAGAGACCAACAACTCACTTTCATTATCACTTCAAAAGGGTTGTCACAAAAAGTTTCTTGTTGTCGCTGTTGTTGTTTGCCCTACATCTGCTGATTAAGTCTTAATCTTTATTTCCACTTCTAGACATGTGCTACGGGGCAAGACCTTTGCGGTCAAGCAAACCAGAGTGTCTGGATAATGTTTGGGGGCTAGCTGACACATACACACACACATGTAACGCATGGGTCCTGAGTGTTACAATTAATTGTTGCAGGCTTGAGGAAGACTAAGAGAATTTGACAGAAAGTTGATTATACACTATCAAAACATAACAGCAGAGCAGCCGACTTAGCGTCTGGAACAGATGTCTACACATAGTCTAATCTCGAAAACTTTAACTTTTAAAAGTTGGGAATTTCTGCAGACAATTCTTTCGGAAGTTGCCCAGGCATATTACAGAAATAGAAGACCCTATTATGACATTGTTACTCTCTCAAGCTCTCGATACACCGTCGCTTCAAATACTTCAAGTCAACTGCTTCAACACGAAGGCAATGTGTGTATGTGAGTGAAGATTCCTCATTCTTCTGTTTTCTTATAGAGCTGAAATGATGTAGTCATCACCAAATATAAATATAAAACTGGGAGGAGACCTAAGAGTGTGCATTCACATAGACAAACACAGGAAGGAATATATCCATACAGATTCTGTCTACAGCTTCAATCTTTCACTCAGTGCGTCCAGGTAACAATTCATTGCCACATTTGACATCGCATGATATCGTCACAGACTGTGGACACTGTACAGAGAAGGAAGATTAAGGATGATGGAGAAGTGTTAAATTTCAGAAGCCCATGAGAAGTCACACAAAGAGGTGCTCTGTGAAATCTTAACCCACCGATTACCAAGTGACATCAGCCATCTGAACACACATTTCCAATATTAATGAAGAAAGAGGATCTCTTTAAAAAAAAAAAAAAAAAAAAAAAGAGAGAGAGAGAGACATGGAATTAAAAATGAGTACTTAGCTACTCAAATAAGACTTGCAAACATTGTTCCGATATGATTTAGAAGAATCTGGAACATTCCATTAGCTTCTCAACAACTCGCTTTCTGAAACAAATTGGATAATAATATCCATCTAAATAATAAAGATGCTGAAAAGCGCAGCTATTGGTGCCTCCTTGGTGATTTTTTTTTTAACTTACATCATCGTAAAAAATATTTTAAAAAATCCCTCTCCATCATGTTTTTTTTTTTGTTACAGAAAATAACAGGCACCCATCATTGAAATTACAAGAAACACAGAACAGTCACACATCCCAAGTGATTTAAAAATTTTATAGTTTCTTAAACATCAAAGATTTTCATATGGTTAGTTTGTTTAGGATTAGAAGATATATGCTTGTCTCAAAAATAAAAAAAAAAATCATATTTCTGCTCATTGACACAATTTAAGGTATGCCAGGGAAGAACATGAGGACTGCCTTGTCCCCAGCTTTGCACCTCTGCTTATCTAAAAAGCAGAGTGCAGTTATAAGACCTTTGGAAAGTACATTAAACAATCATTTCATCTGTTCAAGATAAACTGTGTCACAATTAGGGTGTGCTGTAGATATACCCATCCATAGCCATTAAACCACATACAGTGTATATAATGAAGAACAAAACTACATGGGATATCTTGTCTGGAGAATAGAGTACCAGAGTGTGATGTCATAGGCATTCATCGCCATGGCAACTAGTTCCAAACAACCTCTTCTGGCCCAAATGTTTATGCATGCACCTGGTTCAAACTCAAGCCATAACAAGAAGACTATGACATCATCACTGCAGTACTCTATAGGATACGTTAGTTCACACTTGAAGTTTAGTAGACTGTATTATGTGTTTTTGTTAAGGAAGGTAATGAAGTGGGAGCGTGAGAGGATGTAAACAATTGACAATAATCTTCTTTTTTTTTTTTAAAAACAATTACACCTCTTTAACACTATCAAAAGTACAGTTAATACAAACATCCAGACCACAACATGAACCATTACTAATATAACCCTAGTCTGCTGAACGTACACATTGACACATTGTTAGAAATTCATGCAATGGTGTATCAAGGAGATCATAGTATTCCACACGATGTAAGGCTGTGCAACAATGGAAATATCTTGCTGATTATGAGCAAACTCGATTCTTGTTTTCAAAACAAAAATACACATGCTAACTTTATCAACAGTGCTACAATGTATGTACATGGACAAGATCCTAACAAACCTCTCTTTCATGAGTATGTGTGTGTGAATTCTTTCTCTTTCCAAGACCAACCAAGCTCTTCCCACAAGTGTTTGTCGGTACAAACCCATATAGACAAGGTTATCCATGCAAACACAATGAAAAAGACTCCGACACCATGACCGCTTCTACGAGATGCGGACTGTACATCTGGCTGACACAGGTGGTTAATTGTGACAGATATAGGAATATATTCTTGCCTTTCCTTTTTTTAATGGATTTGGACACATTCCACCTTTGACCTAAGCCACATTCTATTCTATACATCTGAGGAGCATGCAAATATTCATTCCAATCTGAGCATTTATTAAAAAAAAAAAAAAACAAGAAAATCTGTTTTTGATATAATACATCTATATACAGTGTATTGTGTGCATCTTACAAGATGCACCAACCAATCAGAGGGAATTGCCGGGAGTTTGAGGCTCGATGGTAACCGCCGCCCACATAGGCGTCACACATCACAGCAAAGTTTACGACTAGTGAAACTACAGCTACATGTACAAGCCCTAGTTGCCACGACAACATGCTGTAAACATGAATCTTAACATTTGACAGAATTGAAGAATCTGTGACATAAGTGTATATACAAGGGAACCCAAAACACTACAGCTCACAAGTAACACTTACACTAAGAGTTAAGAAATTAGACATAATGCTGTTAATGTCCTTTTGGCCCTCAACTGCAAGACATTGAAGATCTTGTCACATATAAGCAGCTCATAAACCTATGCTCCCTATTGTAAAACTTCCACTTGTTGAGATTTTCCCCATTTCATTCAGAAGTGGTTGAAAATGTACACTCTCAACATGACAGTTCTGACCGACTCAATCTGAACACATGTAAATCCATTTCAGTCTTAGCTAGAAAACTTATCAAGAACAGAATATACACCCTTCATACACTGTTGAATGGTTTTTACTTTCTTTTTCTCCTGCGTCACAATACACAGTCCAATATGTGACAAAAGTGGTAAATCTGAACTTGTCTACAAGTACCAAAACTTGAGAAAAGTCCCTCTCTCAAAACATGCAAAAAACTATGAACACTTACAAAATCAGTAAAAATCTAGATAAGTGTATCACATTACAACGTGAACATAGAACATCTCAACAAGTTACGATTTAAACATTAGTCTGCCTCAAATTCCCAACATTCCCCACTGATTGGTTGTTTTGTCTGTTATGTGCATGGAGCTGAAGATAAATTCCTCGTCTGAACGTGACTAGCTCTACGTTATCACTACCACCCTCTGACCCATCTTGTGCCTCTTCACTCGGCTCATCCACACGTGATTTCTCTACATACCTCAGGCTCTGTTCACACTGGCAAAACATCTGCACCTCAAACTGCCTTCCCCCTATCAAAGCTACTCAGCAAATATTAAAGGCAGTTACTTTGAGGTCTGGAGTGGGAGTGATACAAAAAGTATGCACGATGTCAAATCACGCCAGTGTGTACTTCCGCGTCCCGCTATAATCCATCTTCACCAGCTTCACTTCAAGCCTTGTCTGCTGTTAGGTTTTCACAATCTTTATCTGCATGTGTGACAGATGATGGCACATTTTTGTGCCAGTGTGAACAAAGCCTGAACATTCCACTGCATTCAAGAAGTTAGCATGCCATCTGTTGCCCATGAAACCATATGAGAGGGTGATTTTTTTTTTTTTTCCCCTTTACTTGTTATTGTGATGGGATACGTCATGCATGACAAGGGTATGAAACAGTGAGGGTAGAATGAAAATAAGATATATGCACTGGTGGATGTTAGTAAAACAAAAGCAAAAAATTGAAAAGAAAAAAAGAATCACTTTGAGATAGAGTCACACTTATGATGGATTAGTAGCCTACAGCTTCACACATAAAGGTAACACAATGCTATATATTGGTATTATAAATACATGTAATATGAAATGAATGTTTATATAACCACTTTGCATGATGGGTCAGGGAAATGATTATTTATAGAACTAATATCTTGGCACCTTGTATCAGTAATGTGGGTATATACAGGGACAATTTAACTTGTGGTTTGTTAAACAAAGTGTTAGTATATCACAACCAAGCCAAACAAAATGCCACATTAGTAACATTGCATTATGGTATAGTGACCACATAGTGGCAATTCATGTATACCTGTACACACAAAGAAAAAGAAAGTCACGCGACTAGCTGTACAGGTCACATGACTGTCTTGTGTGATCGAACAACACTTATAATGTGCCAGATTGTGATTGTAGCACCTGTCCTGGTGAACTATGTAAGATACTTGAATTTCAGGTGTTTTGTGTCTTTCTATCAAGGGGAGGGAGGAGTAAATACTAAGTAAACTCTCTTTCCAAGTTGTGGCTGCTAATTTTTAGTACGTTTAAGCATTGAGAGTAAATACCAAGCTTTATGATCTAATATATGATTAAATAAGCTACAATACATATCTACATTAACTCAGAACAATTATTCTTTTCCTCTTGTTTGCAAATATTAATGTCAAATAGTAGTTTGATTTAGTTTACGTCGATGTAGGGCAATTTGTCAATCAGTTGCAATATTAGTTTGTTTGTCTGTTTTTATTACAATCAAGAAATATCCACTCAAAAGTGGACCATCTGGCCTACAACCATAGCACATAAGGTAGGTATATCAATTTTGGAGATGCACAAATGTGGAGGAATAATTGTATGAAATTTACCAAATTTCTCCCATATTTCATTTGGATCCATTCACAGATTGATAAATGTCATGCATATCTGCATCAATTTTCAATATCAGTGTGTGTAGAAGAAAATCTGTTTCTGCTGTTTTCCTGAGGTTATTTGGCTAACACTGCTTCCACAATATGGGTTTCAAGGAAAATACCCTTAAGGTCTAGTTCCATCTGAAACATCCATATAAATTACTTGTCATTGTTGATCTGTTCCTTTACAAAGTCATTGGTTTGAAATGAAAGGGACACACCTCTCACTCTTGAGACAACAAGAGCTCATACCTTTAACCAGCCATAAGCATGACTCCATCGAAAGTGAGTACTTTTAAGGGTTGCACTTATAAATTCAACATGAAAGAACAGAATAACCATGCTTGAAAAAAAAAAAAAAAAGAGTAAGGTCTGGAGAAAGAAAATCTCTGTTGGTGGTAACACAGGAAAAAACAAAACAAAACAAAAAATATCTGAATGATGAAAGTCTCACCTCATGACTTGTTGACTAATATTTTGGTACTTTGAATTAGAGGGGAGCCCCTTGGCCAGTAAGACTGCATCATGGGCACAAGATGTTTGCCAATCTCTATATACAGGGCTGCACACATTTTTCACACAGTGGCCCACTAAATGGTTTCACGCTGGCATTGCATGGTCATTAGTAGTTGCAAAGTTATTTGTATCAAAGCAGCCATGTCCAGGTTGAAAGGACAAAATTTATGACCTCATTTTGTCTTACTTGCATGTCAGTTACCTTTGAGGACAAGATGGTATCAACATTATTTGTTTGAGAACTTGTTGGATCACTGTAGATGAGGAATACACAAAGATTTTGTTGGGGGCTGATAATGAAGTTGATTCACTGCGTGTTTAGTCCCTGATCTGTATCATATTTTTAGCATTTTAAAGACTACAATCAAGAAAGTTGTAGCCAAGGTCCATAACAGGAGACGTATAAAATCTCAGATGATGCAGTGCCGCGGCACCTATTCGTGGCTAATTCCCCTTATAGATCAAGTCATGTTTGACAGATTTCAAAGTATACGATGCAGGAAATGTGAAACATGCTGTAATTTACATTTCACAAGTTTGATTTGGCATTTTCACAGCAACTGCACCTGGGAAAATATATTGTGGCCCCTTTGCGTAGGTTTACTGTTTATTTTAACGTATCCATGGAATTGATTCTGAGGGCAGAGATTGGGTTGCTATGGTAATCTTTGTGTGCATCATCATACAAAGATGGATAGAGAGTGATTAAGGGATTTCCTTTATGAGAGCTAAAAACTGGTCCCTGCCATCTGTTTTCTGGGAGCACTACACCAAGAGTAATTTTGGACTACTTGTGTGTGAAAAATGCTGCAATACCTTCCTCTTCTTCCTCCTCCTCTTCTCTATGAGTTCTTTCATCCTTCTCTCTATCATCTCTCTATCTATCTCTCTCATCTCTCTCTCTCTATCTCATGTGTGTCTGTCTCTACGCCGTTGTAAAGTAAGGCCTTCGTTGTCTCGCTGCGAGGGTGGTCCATTCTGCCGCGGTGGTCCCAGGCGGGGCAAAAGCCGTCACCCTCTCACAGTGACTTGCGCCTGTCGCGGTAGCTCTCCAGCCTCCAGCCCCACGCGGCTGATTGCTATGTCTTCCGCAGCCGGGGGTGCTCCTCGTCCTCATCGCTGCAGTTGGAGGAGCCCGCCCCGACCGACGAGCCCAGCCGGCCCAGCCAGGAGGGGTCGCCGCCGTGGTCGGCATGCCGCTCGTAGAGCAGGACGTTGAGCGTCTCCTCGAGGATGCGCGCCTCCGGAAACTCAACCTGGATGTGGTGGGGAAGAGGTTGAAGGTCATGTCATGCAGCCATCAAAGTTTTACACTCTTTTTCCTTTCTTTTGGCAAACATATATCATATAAAAGACCCAGTAGTGTGGGGAGAGAAGGGTGGCCCCAATCGAATAGATCTTCATTTGCTGCCCATCGGGGTACATTAAAAAACCACAAATAGTACACGACTGCTAGAAAAGAACTGCCTGTCAGCAACTACTGCAAAAGTGGAAATTTTCATGTATTATGCGCTACCAAGCGTTGCTGGTGATATGTGACATTATCTAAGGTTTTGATTACATGGAATTAAAATACGCAAAATTCATTTACCTGGCCAAGCGTGAAAAATTACATACACAAACATATCCACCTTTGCAGTACTGTATGTTCATCAAAGTGTAAACTCACCAGTAACATTTGCCTCCAGTACGGATCTTTCTACTATGTATGTACAGCTGTACTTAAATGTACAAAGAAATCAGTGATAAAGCTATACACCTTTAGTTATGTGTGACGGGGGTATACGTGTTCACACTGTACATGTGTTGGTCAAGGCAACCAAGGCAACACAAATTCTTTCCCACACAGTGAAGCGTGCCTACCTTTGTCTGCTTCTTCTCACTGGTGTAGACAATGGAAGTGCAGCTGATCTCTGCCACCTTGCGCGTGTGCCCAAAGAACGACCAGCAGCAGATTTCCTCGTTGACGAAGACGTCCTTGACGAAGATGACGCGGCCGTTGAAGCGGACGGAGAGCTTGTCGAACATCTCAATGTTCTTGAGAATGTTGTCATCAGAATTGCTGTGAGGGTAATCGATTGGTTCATTATCAAGGGAAAGGTCCATGTGAAGATGGAGAGATGTTCTATTCCTTCATCTTTAAAGGGAAATAAATACAACTCCATGTCCAAGCAAGATCACCAAAAATTAACCAGCTATGACTCCTTTTCACTTTTTTCAGTGTTGTTACATTGGAAGAAACTCTAAAAAAAAGTTATAGCTGTAGTTTTGCATGCTATAAGCTTTGTACTAGTAAAACAGAAAACCACTCGATGAGCACAGACCTCCACCAAGGAGTTATTTCCACCCATACACAGCATGCTGAAAATCACCTTATTTCCTGGATCCAGAATACCACTAACATGGTGTCATTATGAACATACATGTAGCTTGTAAGTTTCATCCAAATCCATTTGCAAGGTTTTTAGCTATTTTGCAAACTAACAGACAAACAAACCATATTATTACCTCCTTGGTGGAGATAATACTGTAGTTCTTCCTTGACTCAGGTCAAACATAAAAAAAAAAAAATTAGCAAAGACTTGTGTGCAAGAAAATGGGAGACTTGTGAGGTGGGACATCATCACCTTTAATATGATCTGATTTGCATTTGTGACCAACATCACAATTTTCAGACAGATAAAACTTGGAATATTATCAAACAGCATTAAGTTACAAAATGTAGCAAACAAGATGGTGCATAATTATAGCAGACAATTGTATGTACGCAGCTCCCATACATAAAATACATGTACATTCTTGATATGCTTCATATATTGAAACATGCACTGGCATTATAATTGCCTTCCCCTTCCTGATACCATACACAGTATTTATGGTTTCCATTAGAAAGGGAGCTGGAAGGGAGTCTCCCCTTTTAATTGCCTACTTACAATGTAGGAAGAATATTGGGCATATAGGCAATGATGCAGCCATACAAATGTAGATTCTTCACAAGCTTGGGCTTTTGCAGACTGACATCTGAAGACTTTAACCCTCCATTCCCGGAAAATACATTATTTTTGTCATTACATGTACACGTAGACAATGTATCATTTTTCCGACATGTGTTTCATAAAGTAGGGTAAAAAGAAATATCTCCTTAAGATGAGCCTCTCTTTCTTTTTGTTCGTTAATTGCAATTGTTTGTTTTGGTTGTTGAATTTTTCAAAGCCTTTTAATCGCTATATGAACGATGGATTCTCAGATTGGCAAGACGTTTTGTTAACATCACCTCTTTTCTTTCTTTCTTTTTGCAGTTTCTATAAATTTTGGTCTGATTTTGTGAAAACTTTATGAATTCAACCAGTCCAACCTAATGTCACCTAAACATAAGATCTGTTAAATACAGAGTTGCCAATATAGTGATGACAATATGATAACAACGTCTGCTGCAAAATGCAACTAAGACTTGATGTGTGAATTCATCAGTACAATATAAGAGCAACAATTGTCATTGCAAGTTGCGGTAATCTCATGGGTTTTCAACTCAATTCACAACCTGACATGAATTCAAAACAGGTAATTCCCGGAAATTTGCTCTAAATATTGTAATCTTGCCCATATGGATGTAAAAACAAGAAGGCAATAATAATTCTACTAGTATGATGTAGTCATCATTACCTTAAAATCAACAATAACATACAGGTCAAATCACGAATGAACTAACATAATTTTCTATACTCGAGAAAAGCTAAATGACAACTACACAGATTTTTTTTTTAATTCTGCAAGGTACTACCAAAATGGACATTTTACTTGCCATACAAAGGTTCTTACCTCGTGTATGAATATTTGTTGTTCTGCCTGTTGTACACTAACTTCACTACAGGCTGAAATGAGAAGGATGGGGGGAAACAAAGTGGATTATGAGTGACCTATACTGAATTAGCAGTGAAATGCATGCCAATGATAAATGTATATCACTACTTCACAGCTTTACTCTTAGAAAGATTTATTAGCAAGTTGCATACTGGTCATTGCATAGTTTGCCGAACTGTTACATGTCGCAGGAAGCAGAAATGAGCACATTAATACACAGCATTTACAACATGCAATTGCTAACGGTACAAGAGCCCGAGATGCTATTGTTAGCATTGTGCACCATCTGTACGTGTAGTAGTGTATGGCAAAATGCATTATGTTGTGTGTTGAGCATACTACAATGTAGTTTTGCCTCCTGTAACTTCACAAGAGGCAACAGAAGATCTGGTACGTAAGGTAGGCAATGACACAGTAAAGTAAAATGAAAGTTTTGTTGTTGTTTTTTAATATATGATCACAAATTTAGACCCAGCAGTTAATGACTTTGTGATGTCTAGACTCATACACAACAACAGAAGCTATAATGAGTTGTTAATCTAGTTTACTACCCTTTAAAAAAGACTCAAACTCCACTTTTACAAAATCTGTCTACATGCCTACAGCTGTATATGTACAGTATATACATTACATGCCCCCGTTCTAGGGTCTGGCCAGCCAAAAGCCATCTCATGAACTCTACACCTATTGTGTGTAGCTTAGACTTCATACAGTATGTGTGTACATTACATGCCATTTAATTCATAGCATAATGATGTGAACTTGAGCTGAACCACTGTCACATTGAAAATGCATTTCCAGGTTGTTTCATGTACATCACCTATCGGTCATTCAACTAGACAAACATGTTTACGGGTAGGGATAACGAGACAAAGGGTGCGAGTGAGGGAGCGAGAGAGAAAGCGAGAGCGAGAGAGAGAAAGTGATAAGACAGGTGTAAATGTTTTACAAGTAGCGCCATCGATGACCGAGAGGAGTTCATTTATTTTTGCATGTCAATTAATGTAGAAAGAAAAGACAGGAAATAGCTCCAGTTCCGGGAGAGTGCTGTATAGGTGTTTTCGTTCAAGTCCTTTTAGGGAAGGGATATTTATTCTCACTAGCGTTCTACCGCGGGATCCCGCAAATTTGCGGTAGGACGATTTGCCGAACGCGTAATACGCGCTGAACGTTTTTTTCTACGCGCAGCGGCAGGGGAAAAAAATTGTGCGGAGGAACGCAGCAGGACGCTGATCGTCCTGCCGCGGTAGGACGGGCATGATTCATTCTTCGTGTGCACGCAACTACGGGCAGATACTGAAGTGGTGCACGCACATCCTTTCCCCGTCGCGTCGATGGGATCATTTGATCTCTGTGGCACAACCTTTCTAACGTTTGATGCATGCACGATACACTCGTCACGATACATGTATCATGTTGTATTTGGGCGGCTCGTGTGTTTCACGCCGGGTTAGTAACGGTGCGTTTCAAGTTTTGAGTTCTCACGATCGTATTGATAAACATTATACACTTTCTTTCGATCTCAACATCGGCAAAACTGCGTTTGACTTGTTTGCACTTTACGAATTCTTTGAGCTCTGTCACAGCACGATCATGACAAAGTTTTGTCAAATTCTTTCGAAATCATGCTCAGCAAAACTGCGTGTGATTTGTCTACAAATATACAATCTAGCAAATTCTTTGGGCTCTCTCCAGCACGATCATGACATTTTTCATCTAATTTTATCTTTTTAATGTTTTTGTTCGATCTCACTTTCAGGAAAATTGCGAGTAATTTTTTTTTTCTTTGAGTTTGTACAGTACGATCATGACATGTGAAGCAATCTATGACACACTTTCTCATAACTAGTAGTAAAGTTGGGCAAGCGTTTTGGAACAAGGAAAAAAATGCTTGACCGAATCGGGCAAGCAAATTATTTTGAAGTCATCCTTTTCCCCCACATTTTCCCTGAGCTCCAATATCAATAAACCCATAAAAATCGAGCATACGGAAGCCCTAAACTAACGACTGTCTAGCGCTGCTACGCAGTTTCAACAACTTTCTAACACTTACTTTTCGATGAAACACGAACACTCGAGAGATCGCTATGATCGGAAGTACGAGTAGTTATACAATGTACTTGAATATTCCATTGCAATGTGTGTGTGAATAGTATTCCGTAGTTACAAAGCCCAATATTTTGGCAGTAAAAGTAACCACCAGCAGAGGAAACTGGCGTTTTCTGCTCGCCGTAAGCTGTTTGCAGGTGAGTATAGGTGACCCCCCTCGTAAACAGCCATACAGTATTGGTTTGTGCACCACGTGTCTGTAGAGCACGCAGCGAATTCGGAGAAACAAAACAGAACGCAGTCACGTAGACAAAGTTGTGAACACCAACTTGACCAAGAAGGAAAACATGAAAAATCCCACGATGGCAAGGTGCCAGACTTGGGGAAGGGTGGGGCGGTAGAACAGAGAGCATTCAACAAAGGAAACCGCGCGCACTGGTGCATTCCTGGAGGTTATAAACAGTCTGGAGCCTGGGGGACCCGGGATGGACAGGTAAGGAAAGCAAGTCGAAGACCGAGGGCGAAGACCAAGGATGTCAAACATTTAATACGATTCGTTATCACAGGCTATTTTTTCTTTTTCCTCTCATTTCTTATCTGTATGATCTTTCATTTATCGGTAAAAAGAAAAACAGTAATTGATGTCAGGATTCAAATAACTTGTTTTTTTGTGTGCCTTATTTTCTTTTCCACTAAATTATATCTTACCTGAATTATCACCACTGATCGGGGAAAAACAACAGTATGAACTGTTCGTTTCTCACAGTTCACAATCCGAAGTTTTTTGTTTTGTTTTTGTTTGTTGTTTTTTTTTTTTTATAAAGAAAAAAAATGAAAGAGAGAGAGAAAAAAAGTTTCGGTATCCGAAGGTTCGCTTTAACAAATATGAAAAAAAGAAGAAGAAAAAGTTAAGTAATTTTGAAGGTTTGTTGATTCGAAAGCGAAACACAATGTGTGATTCTGAAGATTCCGCAATCCCGAAACTAATAGGCCATAAGTTTCGTACCACGCAGACCTATACATGAGAGTTCGTTCTAAGATTAACGAACTTTTTCTCAGATTTACAAACCCTGGGGATAATGCCACATTAATATTCGTATTTACGAATCCTTACATTTTCTTCAACAAACATCTGGAGATTTTGCGTGTTTCAGATTCGAAATAACGGGGTCATCCTACGAGACCGACACCCACGACTCACACAGCCCACGAGTTCGACATTGAAAACAGGTCCATGAGTCATACAGGTCACGAGTCATAGAGCCCACGAGTTCGACGCTAGGCAAATGAAGTTCAGGAGTTCGACACTCGGTAAAAACGGCTCACGAGTTCGACATAAATAAAAACGGCCCACGAGTTCGATGGATCACAACACGGGGTTTAATGTGTCGGTCTCGTAGGCCTTTTTTGCTGTAAGTCCTCGACTTCGTCTCGGCACTTATAACGAACTCAGGGCTGTATGACTCGTGAGGTGTATGACTCCTGGACTGTATATTATGTAAATATGACTCGTGGGTGTCGGTATCGTGACGTACATGCATCCGAAATATCGAAACATCAGAATTTCCTTTCAACGGAATAATGCATACCGTGCCTGAAAGTAATCAACCATTCTAAACCAAAAGATATGTGTACTTATTTGTTACGATTATACCTCCTTGTAAGGTATCACTCACTGCTATATGAATACTCCTCGATAAAAAGGTAACTATGTCGAACCATGTAGTTAACTTATCTTGCCTTAAAGATTTTGTCTTTTCTTGATTATCCCTAATAACCAGAAGGTTCGATAATAAAAAAGAAATAAATATATTAAAAAATGAGAGGAAGAAAGGATCGAAGGTTCGTTCATTTGATAACGAAAATTGATTTGGTAAACTGCAAGTTCGTTTATCAGAAAAAGTTTCGTACGACGTGATTCATTCTCTGATCAACGAATCTTATTTCATTTCCAGAGAAGCGAAACTTCGGAATAATGCCACTAGTCGGATAAACGAACCTTGCTGATTATTTTCGGATTGACAAACTTCTATAGTCGGCAGTGGGAATCTGCGTGTATCGGATTTGCAATAACGAACCATCGGCATAACGAACCTCCTTCTTCTTCTTCTTTTGTCGGAAAATGAACACCACGCCTAGAAATCATCGATATAGTGTCGAATAAGAATGAAACTGATTTCTTATACTTCAAAGACTATTCTTTTCTGAACTTTCTCCCAATGCCCGAATAAAAAGAGTGGTTTTTAGAGCGTGTTGCTCTGAAAGTGCTTTATTCCAAAGGTTCGTGAATCCGAAAATGATGAATGATAATACACATGGCCTATTAAATTCTCCGAAGGTTTGCCAATCCGAAATGAAGGTTCGATTTTCTGATGGTTCGTTTGGTAGTTCATAATAATAATAATAACAATAACAATAATAATAATAATAATAATAATAATAATAATAATAATATATATATATATATATATATATATAAGGGTATACTGTTCGTTATTCCGAAGGTCACATCGTTAATCCGAACATTTGTGGCGTTATTTCGAAGGTTCGGTAATCCAAAAATGAAATAGGGTTCGTTATTCCGAAGGTCCGTTGATCCGAAAATGAAATAGGGTCCGTAACGAACCTTCGGAATAACGAGCTTTTATTTCATTTTCGGATTAATGAACCTTCGGAAGAACGAACCTTTGGAATAAAGAATCTTCGGAACAACGAATCTTCGGACTAAAGAACCTTCGGAAAACGAATTGTAACCATGTTATGTTGAAAAAATGGTGTTATGTTGAGGCGCATGTAAACACATAATAAAAACAAAAGAACACACGATTCACAAACTGGAATACAATCGTAATCTCTATTTGTGGAGTTGATGAAAATGAAAAAGGGTTCGTTAATCCGAACATTTGTGGCGGTATTATGAAGGTTCGTTATTCCGAAGGTTCGTTAATCCGAAAATGAAATAGGGTTCGTTGTTCTGAATGTCCGTTTATCCGAAAATGAAATTCCTTCGGGATAACGAGCTTTGTTTTATTTTCTGATTAACGAACCTTATTTCATTTTCGGATTAATGAACCTTCGGAATAACAAACCGTATCACTTTTTCGGATTATCGAACCTTCGGAATAACGAACCTTCGGACTAAAGAACCTTCGGAATAACGGACCTTTGGAATAACGAACTACAGTCGGCAGGCGTAAATTCACACACGAATACACAATATACACCAAGAGACGAACTGGAATATAATCGTAATCTGAATATGTGGAATTGATTTAATCATCATTATTTTCATTTTTTCCTCTTCCTCTCCCTTCTTACGAAACTGTGATGATGAAGATGAATAATTTCTGCTTTCTTGTATATAGGTTACTTCATTATTCCACACTTGTGTGCGAAGGTAAGGTGACGGGTATCGAGTGGTCAAGTGTCGGGGTCATCCAACGAGACATTGGACATTGGAGTACAGATGAGGCTTATAAATATGTCTTACGGTATTTTTTGAAAAAGTGGACCTTCCAGACTTTTATTTCATATCTATTTATTTATCTATTTACAATGTATTTATTTTTGGGGGATGGCGTATAATGTATACGCACCTTACTTCCACCCCCGCTACAGGCCTGCTGATCCTGATCATCCTCTTTGAAATAATGGGCTGCGTGTTCCCCTTGTCATATCAGCCCCTTCTCATCATCATATAACGATGACCCCCCCCCCCCCCCCTCCGTCTTCGCTGCAGGTTATTCACTGCTGTATAAGTTTATTTTAATTTGATTAAATGAGTGGTATAATATATTGGGTGATTTTTTTTTTTTTTCATAGCAATATACTCACAAACAACCTTTATGAAATGTTGAAGAACATACAATTCTAAGAGGAATTGAACATTCATTATTGAGGAAAATCTGTTTTGAAATGGCTGATATAAAAACAGTGTAAAACAAACGATCGTCAAAGTGGGTCTAACTTTTATTGAACTGCTTTATTCCACCTCCCTGATATCTCAGCCATTTAAAAAACAATTTTCATCAATAAACTTTGAATTCCTCATAGAATTATGTGTTCTCTATTATTTCATTAGAGATGTCTCATCTAAAAGAAAAAAAAATCTAGTCCCATCTCAAACAAAACTGTACCATCGCTTTATCGAACCTTTCCCTGTGGAATAATGAACTGTCGGAAAACTCCACAGAGTCCGGATATAATATAGAATTCCGCAAAATACTAGTACGTGGTGGCCATACTTTACTCTTTCTTTACAGACCGATCTGCAATTCCAAACGGTAAAAACAAATGCCAGTCCCTTCCAGTCAAAATGGGATGATGTTCGTTATTCCGAAGGTTCGTAATTCAAAACAAATTTTCCTCAAATACAACTTTGAATTCCTCACAGAATTATGTGCTCGTAAGCAGAAATTAGTAGGAACGTACTCAGCAGCTCCAAAATTCGTATTTTGCCCTAAAGAATAAAGATTCCTATGTTCAGCGTTCATTGATTGCTTTATGTTATACCAAGGACGCAATATCTGATCTACAAAAGCTTCGGAAGGGGGGGGGGGGGTGCGGAAACTCCAACTGCCTTTCAGGGGAGGGGGATACTTTGATCTTCTCAAGCGAGCTTTTGTGAGAGCGAATGCAAAACTTTGTTGGGTATTTTTAATTATCGTTTACTATAAAACATAGACATTCGTGTCAAGCTTTAACTTTAAACATCACCATTTCCGAAGTATATTATTCCAGTTTCTTTTCTCCTAACTATAATCTGAAAGTCTGCCACATGCATGATCGCTAAACGCCACGCTTTGCGTGGATGTGCCGAAGTACGAAACGGTTATAGCTCGTTATTCCGAAGGTTCGTTATTCCGAAGGCTCTTTAGTCCGAAGATTCGTTATTCGTTATTCCGAAGGTTCGTTGCTCCGAATTTCATTTTCGGATTAACGAATCTTCGGAATAACGCCACAAATGTTCGGATTAACGAACCCTTTTTCATTTTCGGATTAACGAGCCTCTAGGTATAGGGAATTTGCGTGTTTCGGATTAACGAACCTTCGGCATAACGAACAGTACCCGTACGAAACACGTGGTTTCACTCAATTTATAGGAATGAGGTTATTGCAAGTTCGATGGACCGAATGCCCCTCATAAATCAAGAAGTCTTTTACGAGCAAAGAAATAAAAATGAGAATGAAGAAAAGAAAAACCTTGAACGAAAGTTGCTAGCCAAAATATCTCAGTAAAATTTATATAATAAATGTATAAAAATATATATATATATATATATATATATATACATTTTTTTTTCACATGTGAAGTTCCTTCGAACTTTGAATAAGGATACGCAGTTTTGAGGGGCATGAAATTGTCATGATTTTGCTGTCTAATCGGGTACATTGTAGCTCTCAATAAGCATGCGGCTGCATAACATTCTCGTAGTGAATTTGTCTCGGCATACGAGACCCTTCATACTAGTAATATTTCTGTAATTCCATTTTTGATTGAGTGATATCATTAATCAATCCCTTTTATAGTTCCGTGAGCATTAAAATACTGGTATTCAAGTAATATAATCGACTGTTCGATGTTGTCTAGTATGGGCCAAAAGAAAGGCTATACACAATCATGGTGTGTTGCTTAGAATCATGATCTTTGCCAATTACAAGCTGATCGTTGTCCATCGATATTTCCATGCTATACAAATACGCTGTTTATTACCAGAAGTGCGCGCATTCTTTCGTCTAGCACATGGAGTCTGGCAACTGTTTTTGTGGAAATGCCCACAAGTGTGTGTGTGTGTGTGTGTGTGTGTGTGTGTGTGTGTGTTGGGGGGGGGGGGGGGTCAAGTTTCTTCTATCCGAAGAGACTGCATATACGCACAATCAGCTCTTGGCTTTTATTTTACTGTCGTCAATGTTTTTTCCCCTTATTCTTTGCTGGTAATAGCATTCGTAATTTAACCGAAAATAAAAAAAAGGTCAAACGGTTGGTTACTAGTATTCGGCAATTCCATCCAAGTTGTAAGTTTAGTTTATCATAAAGAGCAATACATGTACATGTACTAGTATTTGACAATTACAACAGTGAAAGAAATGATCAAATTTGATCCTGAAATTTGATCCTAATGGCGATGTAGAAGAGAGGGAAACGTGGCAGATGGAAGGATTTCTTTTTTTATCATTGAATTTTAAGAAAATTACCGATCACCAGTATATTTCATTTCGTCAAAACTATATCGTGTTTCTGTGTTTATGTCAGTGCGTGTATGTGGGCATATGTTTACTTGCGTGTTTTAATTCCACTCTCATCGTGTAATATCCCATAATTATAATTACAGCAATTTGCGCATCCCGAGAAAAAAACTGAAAGATGTAGCATCTCCTTGCTCAAAGTCTTGTACTACGCCTCCCCCTCCACCACCCCCACCCCTCGGAAACCAACCTAACATAGTGTGTTTGAAAACACCGCTGTGCTTCTCACAAAAAAAGGTAATAAAAGATAGAGAAGAAAACAACTGTACATTTCGCGTCGTAACGTGTTGATTGCACGTCGGTCTCCGGCCACCACTCAAAGAACATCTTACATGACACCGTGGGAGCTGAACATGAAAGTTGCGTTCTTCCCAGGCACGCACATGTGGAATGACAGCACGTGGTTATTGCGCACCTTGCATTGGACACAATCTATATGAGTAGACTTCTTCTGCAATAGACTGTTCACAGATTCTTGCAGACTGACTTGATTACAGTTGTTCTCATCAACTAGTGTACGCGTTTCTCTTCATATTTTTATATTATGCTGTTAATAGCCTGCAGGGAAAACAACAGCGTGTTTGAAAAGGAATTGTTGGGAATATATCACAGGTTACTACTGATTTGAGAAGAATTTGCTTTCCTGTCTTCCAAAGTGGTATGTACAGGCAATCTCCCCTAAAAGCCTAACCAATTTAACGTAAAATCGAGCGGTTTTCTTGGGATTGCAACGGTATTTCAGCACCAGCCGATACTCCTGTACTGTAATGATAGGGAGATCAGGAACGAAATTGCACATCGTTTCATACAACCTTGGGCGTCCTTACTTACACACGGAATGAGTTGCCCGTCGAGGCGTGGTAAATATTCTGTGGACTGTAGGTGTATGTAGGCCTACCATTATATACCAGATTAAGAACTAATTTCCGTAAAACAGTATCCCGACAGTGAAAAGAACTGCCGTGTCGGTAAAATAATGTCAATGTGACGATCAAGCTGTAATAACAATGTACAAAATACAATCTACAAACTAAAAGAAAGACATGATATTACATTCGTTCATCAGAAGTGAAATTTATCCACCAAAATTTACGTCTAAAAAGGCGAGTCTCAGCAAGGTGTGTAACCGTGGCACATATCACATGCCGTATGTAAATATTCATAACAGTTGTCAAAATGCAGCTTCACGCCACCCCGATGTCCTTTTTGTGACTTGTGTTTTGTTTTGTCGTTTTTTTTGTGTTTTTTTTTTCTTAAAGTAGCTTCGATATTTGAAGCTCACTTTTCCCATTGGTGGCATTGGCATTTTAACATGTCAAACGTTGCACTCTCGCTATTCAATTGCCTGACAATTAAATGAGTAGGAGTCACGACTCGCGTATAGATATTTTTTTTTTTCCAGTGATTTCGTTCATTTATATCAACACAGGACTCGCGAATTGTCATGTCACATTAGTCATTTTATAGCTCATTTCACTGTCGTTAAATCAGGATTCAGGTACTACTAGTAGACCTACTTTAATCATAATCACTTCATCCTTGAATGTAAATTAGGGCCTACACTTTATTTTTTGAGTTAATGAGTGATCCCGATAGAATAGTGTCTCAGCTTGAAGGTTGCTCGACGATATTTTTCCACCTCATTTGTGATTAAACTGGCATCCATACGGCCACAAACGATTTCAAGCCGTGTAATTCTAGTCTTTACGTTATAAAAATCGCCATACGCATCGTAGTACACCCAGCTTCTCGCTCTCGTTGGTTGCGTTGCTGCTCGAATTCTCTCTTCTGTTGATTGGGATCACACGGCGTACAACCAAACCGGGCTCCCACACACACGCACGAAGCATGAGACGTGACCAATACTAGTATGTACCGTGTATGTGGCGGTAGAACGCGGAGGGACGCCAGTCGTCCTACCGCGGTAGGACGATTTCTCTCTTACAGAAAAAAATCACCAGCGCGCACATCATGTCAGATGCGCCTATATACGCGTAAAATCGTCCTCGAGCGTTCCATGCGTCCTCCTGCGGTAGAACGCTAGTGAGAATAAATATCCCTTCCCTTAGTTGTATCAAATATTCCAAATGCCTCGAAAAGGAGTGTCGTAGTCGAGTAGCAATTTAACAGTAGAGTTGGATCTTTTCGGGGCAGACACCATTTTGATTTCACCGAGAGAACATTGAGTTAGCTCCGTGATGGCAGGAAACCAACCTGCCACACTCAGGCGCCAGTTGGCAAGATAATTTTGTGTCTAAGCCCAATTTCGTTTGCGGCCAGGAGCCGTCCGTCCACCTTACCGTCAGCCTGTGTACTGGCTGATTAGAGTTCAGATTTTGTTTGCTGCCAGAAGGCGTATTCCAACAGCCTTTGCAGCCTTCCAGTAGCCAAGAAGAAGAGGCATTTTGGTTATATTACACCGGTCATTGGTAAGTTAAATTGCGATTTGATTTCTGCTTTGTCGTGTAAAAGGATGTGAATGTGTTTCAGGGCACCACATATAGCCCCGGAGAACCCCGTGAATAAGTGATAAAGTATATTATAAACGATGCGGTGATGTTTGATAAGCTATGCACGGTTATATTTCCAATGTTTGAAACATTTCATTATGTGAATTTTTGTATGTTAATTGGATAATAATGCAGTTCGTAAATTGTCACTGTGATGTCAGGATTTTAAGCTGATAATCTTTGTGTGTGTGTGATTAGAACACACCCCACTGGTATATGTTGCATTTAAATGATTTTGTAGATGGCGCCGAGACCGAGGACGAGCCTACTCCCAGGCCGACGCATTCGCAGCAGAGCGACTGGGTCCGCCCCTCGCTAGGGAGGACTTTGGACGCCAAAGAATACGGAACGCGGGTCCCTCGCGACACTTTGGAGCTGGAACAGCAACCTCGCATATAGGACGCTCCACCCACGAATCAGTTCATGTTCTGGAAGCGAACAGTTTGACAATTAATGTGACTCTGGGGACAACGCAGGTGAGCGATGAACCTGGCGGGTGCATGACACCCTGTAGATATGATTGGTTACGACGTGGAAGTGTCGCTGAAGTAGAGAGATGAAGGTCATGTTAAATTGGTAAAAAGATGAAAATAATGTGCACATAATTCGAAGATTGGTATTTATATACTTCATGATAATTGCGGGTTAGCACAGAACCCGGATGTAAACGGAAGCAGTGTAATTGAAGACAAGTGTTTTAACCGCGGTAAACCGTCGTGCGTGCAGGCTGGTCATCTCCGGATCAGCACTACGGTGGTGTGAACCAAATAGTGTTGCGCTTGATAGCAGATAGTGTATTGTCAGGGATAACGAATTGATAGTGAAGCTGGTATAATTATTCTGAACAAGTGTCAAGCCAAAATTACAGGTGGAACCGGACCAAGACAGGGTCCCGTTCACATGGTTGTCGAATATAAGAGTATTGTAATTAAATTTATCTCACTAAGAATTTTGATTTTGCATTTTATGTTGGTCACAACTCCTTGATTTCAGTCCTGTAAATATTCCACAAATGCTTATATTAAATTGTACATTGAAGTGAATGGCACGAGTGTGATTGAGCATTATTTGAGTCCGCCCATGTGACATTTTCTGGGGGCTTGTCCGGGAGTATAACTCGTGCCATTCGAAGTCACATGGGTATATAAACGGAGAAAAAGTGTAAAGAAAAAGGTTGAGGAAAACTTGTGATTTTTTTGTTTCCTCTACATTTGTATGTATGTACTATCCATAGGTGCACCGTTGTATATTCATTGTGTACATGATCTGAACTGATCTGAATACATTCTGGTATTATAAGTGCTCAGGTAATTCGGAATGGAGCTAGCTAAGTTAACTGAAATTGGAGAAAAGTTCGGATTCAGTGGAGAGGAGCTTAGGCAGTTTGTTACAGACGAGCAAAAGAGACTCAGAGAGGAAAGAGCGGACATGTTAGAGTTAAGGCGACAGGAAAGAGAAACAGCCGAGCTACAATTGGCGATAGCGCGAGAAAAGCAAACCAAAAGCGAATCAAGTTCTAATGGGTGCAAAGCTCGATCTCCAAAATTGCCTCTATTTCACGAAGACAAAGATAACATAGATGCCTATCTACAGCGGTTCGAACGATATGCCAAAAATCAAAACTGGCCAACTACAGACTGGGCACTCAACTTAAGCACGCTGCTTACAGGTAAGGCTCTTGATGTCCACTCTAGATTGTCAAGTGCGGAATCCAATGATTATGACACTTTGAAACATGCACTCTTGAAATCCTTTCAGCTCACTGCAGAAGGATTTCGCTCCAAGTTTTTTTCAGGCAAACCGACAACAGGAGAAACGGCATCCCAGTATGCAAACCGACTAGAGAACTACTTGAACAGGTGGGTAAGCCTCTCTGGTATAGAGCACACTTTCGAGGAGCTGGCAGATCTACTCCTCCGGGAGCAGCTCATCAGTGGGTGTCATCGAGAGCTGGCCATCTTCCTAAAAGAACGGCAGCCCGAGACTTCGAAGGACGTGGTGAAACTAGCTGAGCAGTACTTAGACGCCAGAGGAGGCACCTTCAAACCACCCCCACCGGCACAAAGGAACATCCAGACACACGTGGGACAGATGCCACGGGGCAACACCAGACCTGAAGGTAAAATCCCTCCAAATAACATTTCAGGAAATAGGCCCCCGTCTCAACCCAAATGTTACAACTGCCACCAACACGGTCACCTTGCCCGTGATTGTACAAAACAGGGAACCAGAGGCAGAACGTGTTTCATATGCCACAAACCAGGTCACATTGCTAACTATTGTCCTTTCTCCCCCATGAAATCGGCAGGTCTAGTCCTCGCCCAGGATCCAGAGCAAGGAAACCCCCCTACCTCGGAACACAGCCTGGCTTCATCGGAACCCGATAAGGTAGAACCAAATCCACATACTCCCTGTCAATGTCCAGCTTGCACTAACACAAAGGTCAAAATTGAGGCTTCTTGTATGATGGTTCGAATGCCACTCAATGCCCCCAAACTAGAATCCACCACAGATCATATCCAATTCAAGTGTGGACACTCCTTGCCGTTGATGAGTGCAGCATGCACCAAAGAACATGTGGTCAGACAAATGCCAGTTACTAACGGACTAGTCAATAACAACCAAATTTCTGTTCTCAGAGACAGCGGCTGCAGCGGAGCTGTCATTAAACAAGATCTTGTCCAGCCAAACCAAATGACAGGTGAAGAAAGTACTTGCGTGCTGATTGATGGCACAGTGAAAACTCTCCCCGTCGCTAGAATAGATGTTGACACTCCCTTCTACGTAGGGAAAGTTAACGCATTGTGCATGAAAACTCCACTCTATGACCTGATTTTAGGTAACCTACCCGGAGTAAGAGAACCAGACAACCCAGATCCCGACTGGACGGCTACACCAATGCCTGTCGGCGCCGTACAGACGAGAGCCACTTCGTCCCCTCAAAACCCCACACCCAATGGAAGACATCGTGACTCCAACAGCTCTCAAAGAGGCACAACAGAAGGATGAAACATTACACCGCCTGCGAGAACTCGCCGATACTCGTTCAGAGAAGGTAAGTCGCAATAACGGTCTCTCTTCCTTCTTTTACAAAGACGGAATGCTGTATCGCTCATTCCACTCTCCCCAAATGGACCCTGACACAACAATCACACAAGTGGTAGTACCAAAACAATACCGCAAACAGGTTATGCAAACAGCCCATGAAAACATACTCGGAGGGCATCAAGGTACCAAAAAGACAACTGAAAAGATACTTACCAATTTCTTTTGGCCCGGTATGAACTCTGACATTACCAGGTACTGTAGATCGTGTGACGTCTGCCAACGTACACTCTCAAAAGGTCGTGTAACCAAGGTCCCCCTCGGAAAGATGCCGCTCATCGAAGTCCCCTTCGAACGCATTGCTGTAGACATAGTTGGACCAATACACCCAATGACTGACCAGAAAAATAGGTACATACTTACCGTTATTGATGTTGCTACTAGGTACCCCGAGGCAATCCCACTCCCAAGCATCGAGACAGAAAGAGTTGCAGAAGCCCTAGTGAGCATCTTCACCAGAGTCGGAATCCCCAAGGAAATGCTGACCGATCAAGGGACTCAGTTCACATCTGATCTCATGAAAGAGGTAAGCAAATTACTCTCCATCAAACACTTCACTACATCCCCGTATCACCCTGCCGCGAATGGACTAGTTGAGCGCTTCAATGGCACTCTAAAACAAATGTTGAAACGTATGTGCGCTGAAAACCCAAAAGACTGGGACAGGTACATTACTCCCCTTCTATTTGCAGTGAGAGAAGCACCACAAGAGAGCATGGGGTTCTCCCCGTTCGAGCTTCTTTACGGCCGGAAGGTACGCGGACCCCTCGACATCCTGAGAGAACTCTGGACAGGAGAAGCCGAAACAGGTGAGACCAAGTCTACTTACCACTATGTACTTGATCTCCGAAACAGGATCGACGAAACATGCCGCAACGCCCACACTCAACTTCAGAAATCAGCAAACAGGTATGCAAAATACTACAATCAGAAGGCAAAACACAGGGAGCTACAAGTCGGAGACAAGGTACTCCTACTCCTACCAACTGACAGGAATAAGCTCCTTCTACAATGGAAGGGCCCCTTTGACGTGATCTCCAAAATCAGCTCCATGGACTACAGGATCGACCTCAACGGGAAACCAAAGGTGTTCCACATCAATCTTCTGAAAAAGTATCATGCTAGAAATGATATTCCCTCTATTTCAGATGCCGAAGCTGCTTGTACCGCCGTGATCGAATGCGAAGAGCAAAATGATGACGAGGAAGAAACGCAGCAACCACTAACTAACACATCTCTCCTACAGCCTTTCCCATTTCAGGCGAAAGAGTCACTTGACGATGTCTCAATTAACTCAGCCCTTTCCTCCCCACAGAAAGAACAGGTCAACGAACTCCTCAACGAGTACAAAGACGTCCTGTCTGATCTTCCCGGCCGAACCACGTTAGGCGAACACCACATCAAACTCAAAGGAAATGAACACCTGAAGAGTAAACCATATCCCATTCCCCACTCTCTTAGAGACACAGTCAGAGAAGAGGTAAAAACCATGCTATCGCTCGGAGTAATTGAGCCATCAGAAAGCCCCATTGCCTCCCCCATAGTACTGGTTAAAAAGCCCGATGGCAGCAACCGGTTTTGTGTAGACTTCAGAAAACTCAATAAAGTGACTGTATTTGATGCTGAACCCATACCAGATCAAGATGAACTCTTCACAAAAGTCGCCCATGCAAAGTTCTTCACCAAAATAGATCTCAGCAAAGGATACTGGCAGGTACCCATGGCAGCCGAATCCAAACCACTAACCGCTTTTCTTACCCCCGATGGTCTCTTTCAGTTCACAATGATGCCCTTCGGCTTAGTGAACGCTCCCGCCTCCTTCAGTCGACTGATGAGGAGACTGCTAGACCGACTCGGAGGAACGGTGAACTACATCGACGACATCCTCATCTATTCGACCACGTGGGAAGAACACCTACGTACACTCACAGAACTCTTCAGACGACTACGAGCCGCAAAGCTCACTGCTAGACCAAGTAAGTGCTTCATCGGACAGACAAGCGCCGAATTCCTAGGACACGTGATCGATCACGGACAGGTAAGACCCCGCCCTGAAAAACTCAAAGCCATCCAAGAGGTAAGTCAGCCTCAGACCAAACGAGAGCTCAGATCCTTTCTAGGTATGGCGAACTACTACCGGAAGTTCATTCCGAACTACGCCGCCGTCGCCGCACCACTCACAGACAGGACCAGAAATGCTGAACCAAACAAGGTAAAATGGGAAACGAGCCAAGAGCAGGCCTTCACAACACTGAAGGAAAAACTCTCTAACCCCCCTATCCTTCATTTGCCAGATTTGTCACAGGACTTCATCCTCAGGACAGACGCCTCCAACGTTGGACTAGGAGCAGTCCTCCTCCAAACACACCAAGACGAACGATTTCCAGTCTCCTACGCGAGCCGAAAACTGCTTCGACGAGAACAAGCATACTCAACCATAGAACGTGAGTGCTTAGCTGTAGTTTGGGCAGTAAAGAAGTTCGAACCATACTTGTACGGCAGACAATTTGTGCTAGAAACAGACCACCACCCACTAGTGTACATGAACAAGGCTAGCCCTGCAAATGGGAGGCTAATGCGTTGGATTCTGGCTTTGCAACCCTACAGATTCCGTGTGGAAGCTATCCGCGGCAGCGAGAATGTTGGCGCAGACCTACTAAGCCGGCTGTAGAGAGAAAGATAGTGTTATAAGTAATTTCTTTTAATTATGAAATGCATTTTTCGAAAGGGGGAGTGAAATGTCACATTGAAAATGCATTTCCAGGTTGTTTCATGTACATCACCTATCGGTCATTCAACTAGACAAACATGTTTACGGGTAGGGATAACGAGACAAAGGGTGCGAGTGAGGGAGCGAGAGAGAAAGCGAGAGCGAGAGAGAGAAAGTGATAAGACAGGTGTAAATGTTTTACAAGTAGCGCCATCGATGACCGAGAGGAGTTCATTTATTTTTGCATGTCAATTAATGTAGAAAGAAAAGACAGGAAATAGCTCCAGTTCCGGGAGAGTGCTGTATAGGTGTTTTCGTTCAAGTCCTTTTAGTTGTATCAAATATTCCAAATGCCTCGAAAAGGAGTGTCGTAGTCGAGTAGCAATTTAACAGTAGAGTTGGATCTTTTCGGGGCAGACACCATTTTGATTTCACCGAGAGAACATTGAGTTAGCTCCGTGATGGCAGGAAACCAACCTGCCACACTCAGGCGCCAGTTGGCAAGATAATTTTGTGTCTAAGCCCAATTTCGTTTGCGGCCAGGAGCCGTCCGTCCACCTTACCGTCAGCCTGTGTACTGGCTGATTAGAGTTCAGATTTTGTTTGCTGCCAGAAGGCGTATTCCAACAGCCTTTGCAGCCTTCCAGTAGCCAAGAAGAAGAGGCATTTTGGTTATATTACACCGGTCATTGGTAAGTTAAATTGCGATTTGATTTCTGCTTTGTCGTGTAAAAGGATGTGAATGTGTTTCAGGGCACCACATATAGCCCCGGAGAACCCCGTGAATAAGTGATAAAGTATATTATAAACGATGCGGTGATGTTTGATAAGCTATGCACGGTTATATTTCCAATGTTTGAAACATTTCATTATGTGAATTTTTGTATGTTAATTGGATAATAATGCAGTTCGTAAATTGTCACTGTGATGTCAGGATTTTAAGCTGATAATCTTTGTGTGTGTGTGATTAGAACACACCCCACTGGTATATGTTGCATTTAAATGATTTTGTAGATGGCGCCGAGACCGAGGACGAGCCTACTCCCAGGCCGACGCATTCGCAGCAGAGCGACTGGGTCCGCCCCTCGCTAGGGAGGACTTTGGACGCCAAAGAATACGGAACGCGGGTCCCTCGCGACACTTTGGAGCTGGAACAGCAACCTCGCATATAGGACGCTCCACCCACGAATCAGTTCATGTTCTGGAAGCGAACAGTTTGACAATTAATGTGACTCTGGGGACAACGCAGGTGAGCGATGAACCTGGCGGGTGCATGACACCCTGTAGATATGATTGGTTACGACGTGGAAGTGTCGCTGAAGTAGAGAGATGAAGGTCATGTTAAATTGGTAAAAAGATGAAAATAATGTGCACATAATTCGAAGATTGGTATTTATATACTTCATGATAATTGCGGGTTAGCACAGAACCCGGATGTAAACGGAAGCAGTGTAATTGAAGACAAGTGTTTTAACCGCGGTAAACCGTCGTGCGTGCAGGCTGGTCATCTCCGGATCAGCACTACGGTGGTGTGAACCAAATAGTGTTGCGCTTGATAGCAGATAGTGTATTGTCAGGGATAACGAATTGATAGTGAAGCTGGTATAATTATTCTGAACAAGTGTCAAGCCAAAATTACAGGTGGAACCGGACCAAGACAGGGTCCCGTTCACATGGTTGTCGAATATAAGAGTATTGTAATTAAATTTATCTCACTAAGAATTTTGATTTTGCATTTTATGTTGGTCACAACTCCTTGATTTCAGTCCTGTAAATATTCCACAAATGCTTATATTAAATTGTACATTGAAGTGAATGGCACGAGTGTGATTGAGCATTATTTGAGTCCGCCCATGTGACAACCACACAGTTTCAGTTTTGAAACTAAAAACACGGCATAACCGCAAAAAGAAAGTATGCACAACAAATAAGTCAAGAACATAGGGGGGGGGGGGGGGAGAGAAAGATGGCAGTAGGAAAAAAAAGGATTTTTTTTTTTTTCCTGAGTATCCAATATTGAATTCTACATCGGATTTCATACAAGTCCTGAATAAAAGAATTTTTGCTTTCTGCGGAACCATGAGAATAGTTTCTAGATCTATAGACTAAAGCACTCATGTACAGTACAATTACATACAGTATATACACACCATGTACACATATTGTAGACAGAAAGATAGATCTGGGGGCATTTCATGAAGCATTTTGTCTGACAAAGTTGTCAGACAAATTTGCTCTCAGCCAATCAGATGCAAGGATTTCAGTAGCTTGTAACAGTTTGTCAGAAAAATATCCGACCAAAACACTTAATGAAATGCCCCCAACTGCAAATGCAGATCCAGCGATAAATAATATATATAAATCACTGAATACACAAATTACTTTATTCTTTTATCAACAAAAATAGATAAAAGAATAAACTTGTTCTACTTGAATATTTTTTTTATCATTGAATCTCAGACTCTTTTTCTTTTCTTGGTTTTAGATCATGTGCAAAATGCATTCATTGAATGACTACAATGATCTTATCTGGCTTTGCTCATTATTTGCATATTATCTTACACTGTATCCATTTTGTCTAACAGGTAAGGTGTTGCATTCGAGTACATTTTTGCATTCACAAGGCAAGGCTCATATGTATTTGAATATGAATGTACATGTTGTGTAGGTAGGTACTTCTGTATGTACAAAGAAACAACTGGGCAACATCATTCAAACAGACTCTGAAACCTACACATGTAAGCTACGCGTATATCATATACATGTATATTTCAGTGCAGGTTGGATGAGTAATGCCTGACCCCCATCCCCATGAGCTCACACACACATACACACACATGTTACTGTACATAATACCTCATTGGAGTTAGATATGAACACGTGAGCCTACACACATGTACATTGCACAGTATACAGTAGTGTAAAAACAAATACTACCTTTTTGAAGTTACAGATGAGTATGTGAGCCACACACACACACACACACACACACATTCAGACAGTACCTTACTAGAGTTTGAAATGGAGCATGTGAGCCACAAACACATGCATACAGTACCTTGTTGGAGTTAGAGATGAGCATGTGAGCCTCGCGCTGGGAGGAAATGACCGGGATGCGGCAGACCGGGTAGAACTCGTCCTTCTTGTTGAGCAGCACCTTGTTACACTGCTCCACGATGCCTTGCACCAGGTAGTACTTGGCCTCCGCCATCAGCTCCTCCACCTCCTGGACGGACTCCGGCAGCGGGATGTGGCCGTCCCGCAGGTAGTTCAGGATCAGCCCAAAGTGCTTGCCGCTGCGGTCGATGAGGATCCAGCCTGGAAGGGGGGGGGGGGGATGAGAAAGGGGGAACAGGATGGGAAGATGGGAAGGGGGATATCATCAAGTGTTGGTTACACATTCAGGTGTTGGCACAGCTGGCGTGTTGGTATGGAAGTCAGGCTTTATTCAAGGTGAAGTTGGCAGGGAGGACAAAGTATCGTGTGAAACAGACAAAGAGATTTGATGAATTTAAAATAAGGTGAACTGAAGTATTAAAGGGCAGGGCATACATGTACAAAGGTTTGATATTAGCATGAGTGAGGAAAGGAAACTAGATTATATTGAAGCATTTCATGATCCCAAGAAGTGCTTAGTACAGCCACAGGTCCGCATGCAGTATTATCAAGCCAACTGGCATCAAAATGCACATCTCATCTTTGCTTATTTTCATTTGCCTTGTTATTTTGCCAGTTTGAAACTCCATGCTGGTTATGGGAGTCTATATTCCTTCATCTTTGTATCACATTGCAAGAAACAAAATGGTACAAGTATAATACCAAGAAGTCATATCATATTCACACTTTTAAAATCTCATGAACAAACTACCCATATTATATCAGATTATCACACAATGTATATCCATGAAACTTAATAATAGGGATCACAGTTCTAACCTCAAAATGTAATTTACTATTTACATATTTCAGTTCATAAATCTGTAAAATCTTCCTCTTTCTTACGCAAACTTATAGACCTTGGCTGTACTTTAGTTGTAGAACTAGTAGGTACAGAGTTGAAGTCTAATGTAATACGTTAAGTAGCATTTTTACTTGTGTAGAATCTAGCTTGTAGAGGGTCTTATAATGAGTACCAAGTACAACTTCAAGTGTAGCTACATGTGCTTGTGGTCATGGCGAAGCTCTCACAGTAAAACTGTGTGAAGGAGCGCCGCAGGGTTTGGTGTTAACAACTGCAAGTGTTGTTAATTTAATATGTGGTATCATTTTATTATACAACGTCCAAGTAGATCCTTGTAATTTGATTGGAGGATTGTTGGTGACGTGATATTAAACAAGTAGTTAACTCTACTCCATTCAACGCGCCGTGCAATTTCGGTTCTATTTTTGCGTGCAACTTGGTTCGATTTTTTCGTTCTATTCCACAGTTCGAGAAATTGTACGGTACTGCGTGTAATGTGTGTTGCATATTGAGGATCGCATGCAGCTAGCGCAGCTGTGACCTGTAAGGCTGTATCTACACTGATTGCACAAGCCAGAAAGAGAATCGCAGTGGATCCACATGTAAGTAGCTCTGTATTTTTCATAAATAATAGACTTCTAGGCCTACTTAGACCAAAAAGATCTACTTGGACGTTGTATAAATCAAATAGTGTATGGTCTTGACTCGTGCAATGGAACGAGATTTCGCACTCGGTGAAAGATGAGGCGCACTAGATATTTCTATTCAACTCGGCTTCGCCTCGTTGAAACTTGAATAGAGCGCCTCTATCTTTCACCTCTCGTGCGAAATCTTGTACCATTGCACTCGCGACCATTCACTATTTGTATATTATTTTATGATTATAATGAAAATGGACTTAACTGACGATAACAGTAACTAAGTTACTGTCACTGTCTTCAACACAAAAACAAACCTTCCGAGTCCGTTAAAACTTCCATCCTGCCACTGAACATTGCTCGTAGCATGTTATCCTGCTTGGTCAAGGTGTCAATCGTGGTGTAAAACAGAGCTCCTCCGACATTCAACTTCACATATTTGCTAGGCGCTCCACGAATTTTCACCGACGCCGTGTGTGTTGTAGAGGTCGTAGGGATCGCCGGTGGAGACACGAGGGCTACCGCGTTCGTGGGGCTCGCAGCAGCCGAAACGGGCCGGGCGGTGTTCCCCACCATCCCGCTCGTAGTCGCGACATTGTTCATAGAACCCGAGGGCCCCGCCTCGGCTGACATTACGTGTGATTACAAACGTTGAAAAGTGCCCTTTTCGGGAACGAAATGGCAATTCAAATGTATCACAATCATTTATATGAGACAAAACCCTTTTCAGTTACACTGACATAACTAATTGGGCAAACAACACAAATATATCCAGCATTAAGCGATACTCGTCACTCACATTTTCCGGTTCATCATTAGCTAGAATCTCAACAGAACGTACGCGTACGCACCGTACCAAACACACGTACACAATTCAATGATACAAAAACACTCGCAAAGTTAGTACGCTCGCGGAGTGACGTCATGCTATTAACCACACACCCTTGATTGGTATCCTTTTCGTGTACAAATTCTGGCTGTGGCTTGCACTATTTGTGGGCAACAAACGGAGAACGTTCGCACGAATTTTGGGCAGGTCTCGATGTTGTTGTTTTGGTAGTTTATCTCGATCCAGTTAAATGGTCCTGGTGCAAGTGAATTGCGAAAGAGAAGATAGGTATGACACTAGTGTAAATTCAATGAGTTGTCCGAAGTCCTCGGGCGTGGTACCACGGTCACTATGTCCCCATATTCTAAAAATAACTTGTGAAGACGGATGGTGGAATTTCTCTCGAAGTTCGGCATATAAAAGGAAACCCTACCCAAAGTAGACGCTCACATCATTGCTTACTCCTGATAAGTGGACACATGAACAGTCCGTCGAATTTGGTTCCATTATTTCCACATTGAATAAGATTGCATTGATAAGATTATATCACTCCGTGAACTGACGTGTCAAGCTTTTCAAAAGGAGGAAATTATAAAGTGAATTGATCATTCAGCTTTTTTTATGTGATATAGATTTGCAAGTGTCATTTTGCTGCCGAGATGCTGTATGAACATGTATCATGTTTCTGTCAAAGTGTTGTATGAAGAACTATAGATATGTATTTTAACTACATTAGAGAACATAAACTCGTCACAACTTACAAAACTACTATTTCATGCAATCCCTTGAAAAAGAAGTACAAAATAATATGGAAGACAATATATAAAGACATAAACACACAATGCCAACAGATAGTTATACAATTGTACATAGCAAAAAGGTCCATAGATGAGAGTGAAGTGGGCTAAGAAGATCCTACTGTCTTTCTTTTCATTCTTCATTTTCTCCTTTTTTTTTCTACTTCCCATTCATTCCTCTTTCTTTATGTCCCAATTCTTGTCCTTCCTTCTTTTCATTTTGTTCTCCTTTCCAATCTTTCATCCTTCTCCACTGCTGTCTTCTCTCAATTTCCTACTTCTCCTCTTCTCTTCTAAGTACTTTCCTTTCCAAGTTATCAACTTCTTTTTTCCCTACTCCACCTTTTCTCCTTGTCCTCATTTTCAAATTTCTCATTTTTCCTTTTCTTCTCATCCACCCATCCTTCAAGTCCCTCTTTTCAACCTCCCCTATTCCATTTTCATTCTTCTACTCCTCTTCCTTCCCTTACAAATCTAGTACTTGTATTCCTCTGCCTCCTCTTCCTTTTTCAAGTCTTCCTGTTCTTCCCTTCTTCTCTTCCACCTTTTTCCTCACTTTTTTCCTGTTCTTCCTTCTCAATACACTCCAGATTAAATTCATACAGTAAGTCACATCACAGAAACGCATACAGATTTTCTGCCTTTGAGAGACAAAAAAAAAAGCAAAGACAAGATACAGTATATCTTGTCTTTGCTTTTTTTTTTATAGTTAAACTCGCCTAAGTCGACATCGCATATGTCGAATAATCGCGCATGTCGAAGATTTTAAAAAGTCCCGATTTTTCCCCATTGACTTACACCTGTACTTGTGTATTGTCAAAAATAAACTGACTTTGGACCCATGTTTGGAAATGCCTTCATACTCTGAAGATTGTTGTTGAGCCACATAATCCTTTCCTGTAATTCAATGTTTAGTTTGCAAACACACTTCCTTTCTACTCATGAGAGCACTTGGTGCTTTAAGACATAATATGAATACAAAATATAATACACTGTGTATGTATATTTTATATGTGAGATATGAGAAATATAGGGAGAAATAAGTGCGTAGCTTTGACATCATCATTCCTCTCACTGTTCTTCCTTTTCGGAAAAGTGCAAGTTTATATATATATATATATGAAGGGTTTGTTTGCAAAAACCGATAAGTCCATTTTTGAAGATTTTGAATTACGATCTCTGTCATAAAGTACAAAATAATACCTTTTAAATGATATATTGGTCACTACATATAAAGGTATATTTTAGAAGTTATGGTCAAAAGAAGCCAAAATTTTTTTATTATTCTCTTTATTTTCCTTGACCTTGAATCGCAAATATCTCCATTTGGCAAATATGGACTTATCGGTTTTTGCAAACAAACTCTTCATATATATATATATATATATATATATTTATATACATACATACATATATGCATATGTGTGTGTGTTTGTGTGAATAAAGCATCACTGTCAAACTATGGGAATTACACAAGTTGAAAATAGGGTCTACAGGAGAAATGTAAACATCCACACAGACAAGCACACACACACACTCACAAAATATTACACACACACCGTACACATAATTACAAATAACAATATGCATAAATCCTACTCACATTGACAAAACTGAGCAAACAAGGCTAACAAAACATTTCCTTTGCAATATCTTTATTACAACAAAAAAACTTGTATGACAATTCATCATACACACTGAGATGCAAGTTGGTCTCTTCCATGACTGCTGTACATTTACAATTACTATGCACTTCATGTACACTATACAAAATAAAAAAGAAAGATAGAAAATGGATAAAGGAGTGCTTCTCAGTGGTCAAAATCTACCCTAATACCTTTCTGGTTGTTGTTTTGTTTTGTTTTGTTTTGTTTTGTTTTGTTTTGTTTTAATTTGTTTTTTATTCATTTCTGAGTTTGTGTTTTGTTACACCAGATTACAGGTACATCACACCAAGTCTTAAAGGACAAGTTCACCCAAATAAATGTGTGGATGGAGTGAATGCAGCATTATCAGTGGAACACACCAGTGAAAGTTTGAGGGAAATCATACATTCCGTTCAAAAATTAGGACTTTTAAAGATTCTGTGCATCCATTGCTGGATAAGAAGATGACTACAGTTTTGTTATGTCACATATGTACAATGACATAAAGATAATGTAGAGAGAATTCTACAAAATTTCATTTTTCTTTTAATGAGAAGTACACATTCCCTAGACTTGTTACAGACACATGTTACGGGCAATAATACTGTTTCACCTACTTTCTAAGAGAGGTAAGCCAAATACTCTTTCATTTTGCTAGAAAAAAAAACACAAAAATATGTTGAATTCTCTTTATATTTTCTTTATATCATTGAATATACATAACATCACAAACAAGTCTGTGCCTTACATGTCTCAAATGACCAGCAAATAGAGTTTCAATAAGTTTTCTCCTTTGGAAATGAAATTGTACCTTTTGCAGCAGATTACAGTCCAGTTGCAGTGACTTAGCAATTAAGACTTGTATGGGGGAGCTGTTTGTAGTAGTGTCGCTACATTACCAAGCAAAGAAATGTGTTTCTTTTATTTTATTTTTTTTTTATTTTTCTTTTTTTATATGCAAATGAATGCAAGAATTGTGAGGTGATAGCATCATCATTTCATTTAATTTTCATATGTTATTGCAACTGAAATCATGTGTTCCTGAAATCAAGTGAACCTTTGAAATTCTACAACTTCCTGACTTTGTGCCAGATTTTAACCAATCTCCTAGAGGCAAATTTGTTTGGTTTTGCTCTATATGGTATCAAAATCATTTTTACCACAGAAATGACATCCATCGCTGACAACTACTGACAAACACAGGATAAAAATTCAAGTTCTTTAGCTTTTCATAAAACTGAGTATGTCACATTCCAACAACCCTGAAAGAATTAATGACAAGAACACATGCTAAACCTTAACAAATTTTGGCACCAAAATCACAAAATTCCACTCTGGGTGTATAGAGCTAGTCTCAATGATAGCCAGATTGTACACAAAGGTCAACTGTTCAAAATGAACAAGCAGCAATACAAAGCAAAAGATACCTATAAACAGAGAAACAGCTTTGCATTGTTTTTAAGTGAGAGAAAAGAAACGTAGAATATCTGTAAATACAGATAATCAAATAGTGGCTCTTTTAAGCAAAGCATGCAACTGACTGTAAAACTTGCTACTGTATTCAGGGCTTATTATTCAAAGAAAGACCTAATTTGTGTCATGGAGATGGAGAGGGAAACCATACATTAACTTCAGCAACCAGTGTGTAAACATTCACAGTATTCCTCAAGCAGTCAGGACTTGGAAACATGCTGATTTTAACATAGCATTATTGCAAAGTCCATCCCCCATCCCCCCCCAAAAAAAATAATAATAAAAAACAAGTACTTTAAATATCTGTACAAACTCTGAGGGGACATATGATCTTATATGACTTACTACCATCTTAGGAAGGGTGGGCTGACCAAACTTGAAAACTCCTCAGGGACAAACAAAGACATCTAAAAGGGCTGTGGGTAACCACAGACGATGATGGTGATGATCCACAGCATTTGTATGGCGTGGTATATCTCTTGTAGCACATTCAAAGAGGGAGTAGAAGTATGGGAAAGAGGCTGGACATTTGCTTTGCACCTTAGCATTTCATCCTCGTTGGGAGTGCATACACTTTACCATGCATAGTCATCCAATTACTTCCTATGTTCCTGTTCACTGATGTGGAAGTAAAATGATTGTACCAGTGAAATGGTAAAATGATAAAACATCCTTTGCCATACGCTGTAAAACCAGAAATTCTTGCGAGCATTTTTAATTTCGCGAATTTAAAATGGACACGAAAGTTCTTGTCTTCCTTCTATGTATTGACTGCCAGTGGCAATTCGCGAGAAGTTCATGGTGCGAAAATTTCTTGCTCTACAGTAATCCATAGGAATGGGATTTTTGCCATTCGAATGAACACGTGAGGCTGATAAAACTGTGTCTATAGATTACATATCCAGGTCGCTGCGTATGTGCACTTTGCCCTGCGGCCTGTTCGGGGTCGTCACGTTGGCCGGTGATGACGACGAGCCGTCCCCCGTCTGATCAGTTTCCATGGCGACCTCATCCTCCCTCTTGGTCTCGCCCTGATCGGCGATGGTGCTCTCGATCTTGCGGTGTCGGAAGATGTCGTTGAGGACCTTGTCCATCCTGGCCACTCGCTTCTTGCCGCTTCCCTGGGCCTGCCCACTTCCTGTGGGGATTGAACATTTATAGAGTTCACCATGCATGTTGATACATCTAAGAAGATTGTTCTGTGGAGCAATAGCCGTAGAATTTACAAACCCTCCACACAGAGGACTTTTATGAAGTCCAATGGATGAGAATAAAAGAATGAAAAGGTGCAGAAAAGAATTCTCATAATAAGAATACATGTAGTTCCAAAGGGAGCTTACGAGTAGTAAGAGAAAGGGAGCCAGCATACCCCCTTCTCAAAGACTTCTCAGAATAATAATAATAATGATAATAATAATAATAACAATAATAATGATAATAATAACATCATTATTAATACAGTGCATTCCCGTTATAACGAAATGCTCGGGACCGGCAGTTTTCTTTCGTTATAACGAAATTTCGTTATAACCGAACAAATACAATATATAACGAAAACAAGGAACCACGTATATTACGTTTGCTGAATACACTGCAAAGCTATGTGAAATGTGATGGGATAACTGTATTACAATAATAAACGCAAATTCCTCTCAGAAACTGTGTGTGACACAAGGAGCGAACACACAGTGGTGTGAAGCGTTCACCCATGCAGAGATGCTATACATTTAAATGCTTGTTCCGCTACGTATTTTCGAAAGCAATTCGCATTTCGTTATAACGGAGCACAATTCTTTTGCTTTTCTTTGTCTGTGGCGCTCGGAAAAGACTTCGTTATAACGGAAATTTCGCTATAACTGTATTCGTTATAAGCGAATTTTGTACCATAGGCTTTAATGGTGATAATTTTGGGACCAGAAGATTTACTTCGTTATAACGAAATTTCGCTATAACCGTGTTCGTTGTAACGGGAGTGCACTGTAATAATAATAATAATAATAGTAATAATAATAATGATAATAATAACTGACAGTGCTTATACAGCACTGAATGTCTGCTTATAGAATTTCAACTTTCTTACCAGCCATCCTCGAGAAAAAAGAGACTATTTTTCTGAAATTTCTAAGGTTTGATTTAAATGTCCTTTGCCATAGCTAATGTGATAATGGCAAAATTCAATTACAAAATGTAAATGGGTGCTTGGACAAAATTTTCACATAAATCTAGCAAATTGGTTTTCAGGCATGGCTACATTTAGTAATACATACCAAGGACACGTCGCGGCGTCACGGTCTTTGCCGTCGAATCCACATCCATGTCAAAGTCAAATTCTGTGGGGATCTCCTCCCTAAAAGAGAACAGCACATCAGAATAACAGGATGTCAGCTAAATGCACACAAACTATTTGGGATTTGGGTGATGATCTTCAAGGTAGCACCAAAAACAAAAGTACAAGGGATGATGAATGAACTTATGATCTAAACAAAGCCATTACTCCTTTTATGCACTTATCATATTACCAGTCCTTAATAGCAAACATCGTCTTTTCTTACTGGACCGCATCTCTCTGCAGATGTCCTCTATCAGAGATTATTGGAGATTACAAAATGACAACAGCCTTTGTCCATAATAAGAAGAGTCATTACTCAAGTCGTACATGATGGACACAAAGAATTCTGATTCTTAACCTGTTGAAGACAAGTCCCGAGAATACTAGGGCAGGTGTCTACGGGAAATGCGTGTCATAGCAAAATCAGTCCGTCCTCAACGGGTTTAAGGGACTGTACAGTACTGGTTGAGGTGGGGATTCATGTTTTGAACATTCCTAAGTGAGATAATGAAAAGCCTCTTATGAAATATGAAAGACCATGTAATTTTAAGAAGGATTCAACGTTTATTTGATGAAAATTGATTTTCAAATGGCTGAGATATCAAAAAAAAAAAAGTGCTATAATAAAAGGTGACATGCCACAACTTTATTAGGATCTCTTTGTTTCACATTGATTTTGGATATCTCAGCCATTTCAAAACCGATTTTCATCGAATAAACTTTTGATACCCCTTAGAACTGCATGCTCTTTGACATCTCACAGAGTGGTTTCTGAATATCTCGCAAAACGTTAAAAGCTAAATCCTCACCTCGACCAGAACTGTACACACCCTTTAAAGTCTTAAAGGGAAGATAAACTCCAAGAACAATGTGGATTGAGTGAAAGCAGCAACATTATTAGAACACATCAGTGAAAGTTTGAAGAAAATCGGACAATCAATGCAAAAGTTATGAATTTTTAAAGTTTTGATGTTGGAACCGCTGGATGAGGAGACTACTACAGGTTATGACGTATGAGTGGACAACATTACCAAGAAAATATAAAGAAAATACTACAAAAATCAATTTTTCATGAAAATTACAAATTCCATCAACTTAATATTGACATATGTTAAGGGTAGCAATTATTCCCCCTGCTTTTTGAAAGCGGTTGGTCCACTGCTCTTTCATAATTCTAGAAAAGTGAATTTTTGTTGAATTTCCTTTATATTTTCTTTGAATTGTTGTCCACTCATACGTCATATCCTCTAGTAGTCTCCCCATCCAGCGGTTCCAACACCAAAACTTTAAAAATTCATAACTTTTGCATCGATTGTCTGATTTTCCTCAAACTTTCATTGATGTGTTCTACTAATGTTGCTGCTTTCACTCAATCCACATTGTTCTTGGGGTTTATCTTCCCTTTAAGTATAAATACGACATCCCTGTCTGCACTAAATTGAGTTTTAAGAAGCAGTTTAAGATTTACTTTGAAATCTCCATCTTCTCCTCATCCTCGACGTCCTCCATCAACTCCTTCTCCTCTTCCTTATCACCCTCCTCGCTCGGCGGTCTCCTGCCAGGACACTTCCACGTCAGTTCCAGGATGCCCTCCTGGTCCAGCTTCCTGTACAGCTCCACGATGACCTCAACAGGGGGCTCCCAGTAGCCGCGCTTCACACTGACTTTCTTCTTCTTCTCCCCTGGCTCACCTGGGATGGCGGAGGGGTTGGAGGTGTAAAAAAATTGGGTGCGGTCAAAGTCATAGATAAAGTGAAAAGTGAATGATCTAAGCTTTATCATTTACTAAAGGTGTGTCAGCTCATTAAAGGCACTGTCTTAATGTTTCCAGTTTGAAGAATCTAAGCTGCATGGTTCTCCATCCTACAGTGCATCACAAATTGTCCTTTTTAGAGAGAGAAGTACACTTTATTTTACATTTTTATTGAGAAACGTTGAGGCAAAAAGTGTTCTCCCCACTCTATTAAGGAGTTATACACTGTAACAGTCTAGTGCTCTTTTGATGTCACAGAAAATAAATTTTTGTTAACTTCCGTTTAGATTTACTTGACATCTCTGTACTCTTGTCACATGACCACATCAAGCATTTTTGTAAAGTTCCAATTTTAGAGACGAATTCACAAAATTAACTAACACTTTTATAATTACTGTTGAACAGATGGTATGAATTTCCCCTAAACAAGCAGCATGATTCATCAAATCTTCTGCATTCACTAAATCGACAATACATGTACTTATGATGTGGAACATTTAAGGATTGTATTTCTACAGAAAATCAAAATCATGTATCACTGATTTTTAAAAGAGTTGACTCACTGTGATGTGTTAAAAGTCACAGAGACCTAATGACAACTCTTAGACAGGAAAGAAGAATACTGTTTCTTTGCACTCTGTATTGCTCTTAAGTTTTCTAAAAAGTGTATTTTTAATTTGACAAGGCAAATAATGAAAACTTCCGCTTAAGACACTTTGCATCAGCAAAGAGCATTGACTTTGGCTGTCTTGCATGGTATTTTTTTTTATATAAAACAGACACGAGCAACAGCTCTCAATTTCTGCATTTTTATAAGCTGCTGTTCTGTTTTTAGGCAAAAATTAATATCACACTATCTAAATTTGTGACATAACAGCCTGGCTTTCAAGTAAATGCTGTCACTTGACAAGTTTTACCTTCAAGAGGTTCACCAGTCTCTTCTTCTTCGTCACTTGCCGGTATGTCCCAGTCATCTGTTAGCTCCTTCTGCTCTTCTTTCTGGTCTGGATCACTCGGCTTAGAGACCTCAATAGTAGGGGGAGCGTCCACCTTCTCCGAAGCCACCGATGTGGGGACCGTGGTGTCCACATCTCCCCTGCTCTGCTCGGCGATGATCTCGTGCACTGCTTTGCTGTGTTCGACAGCAACTTCAGCTCCTGCAACCTTGGGCACTGTTTCTGCCGGAGGATTTGTCTCGTCGGTCTCCATTTTGTCTGTGCTTTCCACAGTTGCAGATGGTTCTGTGGCAACTTTGACAATGTTTTCCGCCTGATGTGGTCCATAGCCACATAATCATCCGTCTTCGGTTCGCTCTTCACAACAGTGTGCGTCTCATTTGCTGGTGTTTCACTTTTGACTGACTGAAGCACCACATCTGACTTTGCATCAACGTCTTTGCTGTTACCAAGGTGTCCCTCAACCCTGTTGGGGTCATTTGCTGTGACTGTTGGCTCATCTTTTTCATCATCTTTGGCGGCAATTGACTTGGAAGGAGACAAGTCTCCTTCTTTCTTAGGAGCCACGGGAGCCACATCATCGCTGGGAGTCTCCACCCTCCTCGGAATATCATTCTCTGCATGAACAGTTGGCTCCTCTTTGATAGGACTTTCTGTGGCAGAGTCCTTCTGCACCTCAGGTTTTACTTCTACACTATCAACACTGATTCTTTCCTTCGTTGGCTGTTCAGGCTCTGACTGGACCGACACCAACTTGGTTTCCTCAACTGTTCTGTCAATTTCACATGCCTTGTCGTCCCTGGGTTTGTCTGCAGACTCACCAATAACATCTCCTTCACTATTACCGGACTTTTCTGCCGTCTTTTCTGCAGTCATGTCTGTCCTAATCAGCTGATCACATTCCATGGGTGCAGGGGGATCCACAGGTTCTTGTTTTACTTTCACAACAGGTGCTGATGTTGATTTCACATCACCATCTGCTGAAACATCCGCAGCTTTTCCCTTCGACTCCTCTGAAGTTTTTCCATTTGTCTCCTCAAGGGTTTTTCCCTTTAACTCCTCTGCAGTTGGTCCACTTTCTGCATTTGTGATGGAAGGTTCCCCTTTTGGTATTATTGCTTGGACATCCCTTTCCTTCCTGTCCTCCTCTTTTTGCTCAGGACTAACGCTGACAACATCGTGCGTCTCCGGCACTTTCTTCTCCCCTCCTGCATGTTCTGGGGAGGGGGCATCTTTGCTCTCCTCGATCGCCTTCCCACTTGTGGAGGAGACACTGGCATCAGGGGCAGGTTCCATGTCTAATCCTGGGTTTGTTCAGGGATCACGCACTTCCATGTGTGGCTTGAAAAAAAAAATAGGCAACAGTCATCATTACACTCACAGAAGCAGAACAGCTACAAATGTATGAATAATGAAAATACATTTTATTGCATTCTCGGATATTTTGTAGAGTGGATTTTTTTTTTTTTTTTTTTTTTGGGGGGGGGGGGGGATTTCGTGCTAATCTATCGCCTAAGGCCTTGCTACACTACAAATGCCAAATGGGGTTAGATGCTAAAATGCTGTAAATTTATGCGCACACAGTCTAGAATCTATACGGTGTCAGAGAGTAGTGTGCCACTGCTACTGTACATGTAGTCTGTAACAATGAGCCACTTTTCAGTTCCACTTTGTGCATTAAGCAGAAAAAGGTCATTTGTACAAATGAGCATGTTGGTCTTTTAATTCACAGAGATAAGCATCCCTGATGTAACGAGTATTCATGCAACCTTTAATGGTGCTTACTAGCACATTCACTTGACAGCAAGCCTGGTATTTACTGTAGCAATGTTGGTAGAAAAAGTTTACCGGGTATTTATGCATTCAACACAAAACAATAAAATGACTGCCTGCTGAAGTGTCAAGTGACAGACCATTAATGTCTCCTCCTCTGCGCAAGTTCATTCTTTGTTTGAACGTGAATTCCATCAAATTGTGGGCATACTTATGCAACATGCTGCTTTAAAAACGAGTGAAGTGCCTAACCAACTGAGAAAAAAAAAAGGTCATTTGTACCAATGTGCCCATGAGCTAACTGTGAACTGGCTTATACTCTGACCTCACAGACAGTGAAAACGCAGCTATGATTGAAGTGTAGCTTATCCCTACAGTTTAACCTACTACTCATCGACCACTTTTTGATTAAATACCTTATATCTTAGAAAATATCCCTCAGTTCCACCTTAATTTCGTTTCACTTGAGGCAGAAAATACCATAGATTCATATCCCAGGCTCAGATTGTTGACTCGTACCGTGGTATACCCTATGCGCGGAATTCTCAGCGACTAACGCACGTGACATTTTTTACTGTTCACCAGCGTAAGCTCATCACTTTAATCGACCACCCATTTTCCCATTGAAAAGCATGCAGATCTAAATCGAGTGAATGGGCAAACATGTGTTAACAATATCTACGTGTATTACTAATGAGGATTTTCTTAAATTCTTTCTTCCTCCCGTTTCCTCAGGTTAGGCTATTGGTTATTTATCTTCCTGTATTCCCCTAATTTCTCTTGTCTTGATTTGTAGATCTATTCATGTTTGAAATGTTCCAGCATAATTAATATTGCATTGCGCCCCATCCCACACATACTTTTGATTTCATACACGAGAAAGCCATTGTGCGAGGGTGGTCGATCTAAAAATATTGCATGTAAGTGGTCGAAGAGAGCCAAATCGTGATATCGGTCCCCTCTTGTTCTGCGTGTGCGTCTCCACTATGTGCAAAGTCTATGGAGGTTGAAAGAAGTCCCCGGCTATGATGAAATGAATGAAATGAAATCCCAAATTTTACCGTCAAAAACGCAGAATCACCGCAACTTTTCCAAAGCGCGCGCGAACAGGTCCCATGTAAAGTCGTAAGGATAAGGGTCACTGAAAAAGTGCTAAAAATTGAAAAATTATGCTGTTCTGTTGCGAGATTTTTCACTTTAAAAATCGCAAGCTCAAAGTGTGATGGTATCCTCAAAAAACAAAAGAAAAACAAAATCTCCGTACGTGCTGATGCAGTGAATATGTACAGGCTACGTCAGGGGCTGAATGCAAGTGCAGAGTCACCAAAATTCGGACACGAACGGGCACCGCAACGTCCCCGATGCAACCTTGCACCAACAAGGTATGGCACACGCCCATTTTTCAGCAGGCTTGTACATTGTTACATGTTGTAAAGGTATGCAAATTGACATTTCGCGCATGTCTGAATTATGGAGAGGCTGTCCGAATTTTGGGGAATTGACAAGGACAGTCTTGACAAGGTGATAATATTTGGGGATTCTGTGAAATTTTATATTGCTATGATGTAAAATTATTTAACAAAAAAAAATCAATCAATAGGCCCTATTATTAGCTGATTAGGAAAAAGTAGGTTGATATATTTAACATAAACATTATTATAGATATAATTTTGTAACGATACGTTAGAGTATTATTTGAGTTGAACAAATATTGCAAAAAAGCTTAAGTCCAAAAATTGGGGGTTTTACTCTAGACTGTCGTGTCTATAGATATAAACCATAGTTAGATCTACACGACTTTATACATGATGTACAGCCCCTCCATTACTATCACAAGAATGAATATATGGGACTGAACATTCAAATGCTTTTATTTAGTTTCCCTAACTCATGATTTTTTAAATGCAAAATAATGAATACCTACAGAAAAACAATTACTCTGGATATAAGCCGCACATACTCACAAATATATGTATCTCTGGTAATGAAATGTTCTCCAATCTTCTCCATGCAAGAGTTGACAAAATTGAAGGAGACATTTATTTCATTGTTGGCGCTTTGAGCATGCAAATATTTTGCATGTTTGGGTACTGACGTTGGGGGCGCAGCCTGCCTCGAAATTTAAAAATATATCGAAATAGGCCGACCTAGCCTACGCGTTTACCGTACCGAAGAACTGACTGGAAGTTTGCTCAGCAGCTGCTCAGGGACCATAATTATTCAGTAAGTGGGTCTTCTTTGACTTGATTTATACAGGTATTAGTTCATTAAGAAGGTTTATTCTGGCATGATATAGTTGGGCGTTTGACGTCGGGGCGATTGATCTTGAAATGCAATTTTTTAACGCAAGCATTGCAGTTTCACGGCAGCTGCTCGGCGTTTGATGTTCATGCCGACGCCTGGAGTTACGGGAGCACGATCATTCATAGTCCGCTGTAAGTTACTGTAGGCCTATATCAGTTCGGGAAACCCACTCACAAGGGGGGCCCCTCCTTATAAGTAACCCGTCCCCCTTATAAGTAACCCCCGGGGCCGGGGCACCCCTTATAAGGAGTCTCCACGCTTTTTTGCAATGCAACGCGAAAATGAAAGGACTGCGGCAATTTGCTTGATTATGTCCATAAAGCTTCACAAGTTTCCTAGTTACTCACGAAATTTGAGCAAAATCGGTTCGAGGCATCATATCTAAAATCATGGATATAAATGCGATGTCAAACGACCCATGCGAATGCTGAAATGCGAGTGATTACTGGCGTGAGTGTCGCCAGGCGCGGCGGCGCGGCAATGCTTGAGTGCAGACGTGGTGACTGAGTACGAAAGTCTCCGTAGGCCTACTCATTCGCCACGTCTGCACTCAAGCATTGCCGTGCCGCCGCGCCTGGCGACACTCACGCCAGTAATCGCTCGCATTTCAGCATTCGCATGGGTCGTTTGACATCGCATTTAAATCCATGATTTTAGATATGATGCCTCGAACCGATTTTGCTCAAATTTCGTGAGTAACTAGGAAACTTGTGAAGCTTTATGGACATAATCAAGCGAATTGCCGCAGTCCTTTCATTTTCGCGTTGCATTGCAAAAAAGCGTGGAGACTTCTTATAAGGGGTGCCCCGGCCCCGGGGGTTACTTATAAGGGGGCGGGGTTACTTATAAGGGGGACGGGTTACTTATAAGGAGGGGGCCCCCTTGTGAGTGGGTTTCCCGAACTGATATGGTGCTGCAGCTGGTGACATTGACCAAAAGATCGGTCTGTATGTCACTGTATCTGGTCGTCGGGGATATGTTCCGCGGGGACTGCGTCTGGCTTCACGCGTCCACGGACCCCCTTGAACCTTCATGAGATAATCCCTGAAGCAGCTCTTTCCGAACTAAACTGGGGAGCGATATAACGTCAAAAAATAAAAGACTCCTCCGGGCTCCCGACAAACGGATCTAGTTTCTGTCTAAATTACTGACTGTACTGGTGTGGTGACATATTCTGCCGCGACCAGCCCCAACGCGTACAGTAGACACATCTAACGTTACATGTATAAAATTTGCTATGTAGGACCTATAAGTATAAGTAGATCTATAACCGTGTACAAAGAGCGCCCTGGGGCGGGGTTACTGGTGACAGTGCTGTGACTGCAAACTGCATACTGCTGTGCACCCTGGCTGGGGGTGTTTCACAAAGCTTTTCTTAAAATACAATATGAAGGACTTGAATGACTAGTGATCAGTTCTTGTGCTGAATTATTGAGATTCTGATAAGTATAGCACATAAGAACTGATCATCAGTCGTTCTTACGTCCTTCGTATTAACTTTACAGAGCTTTTGTGAAACACCCCCCTGGGCTCCAGCTGATGCCTGGGGCTCAGCTGGTGCTCTAGTACAAGTATCACTATTGCGTCTTCATTAACTGCCAGTTTAACATCGTGGCCGTCAATTGAACAACTTAGCTCTTTCTTCTTCTTCTTTTTTTTTTCCTTCTTTTTTTTTTTTTTTGCTTCAATGCTGCTGAGCTGTGTGATTACACTTAAATTCAGTTAAATTAAATTTAACATTCAACAAATTGATTACACTCACAGTAACACTAACACTTAACAGAACAATCGATCCAAATTAGTAGTTCAGCAATACAGAAATGACATGATGCATTTCTCAACAAGGCAATGAAATCATGTGCTACAGCAACACAGCCCTCGCACTAAACCCCGGAGCACTCCAAGTCTAACTGTGTGAAGGAGCGCTCCAGCTCCAGGGTTTAGGGGCGCTCCTTCACTCACCCTCACACTAAACAGGCCTTTAATACATGTATTCCGTGCAAGAGCCTCTACCATACTCGCCTCACTCACACTCACAGACAGTGACCTGACAAGAATTTAAAATCAAAAAGACTTCCTTTAATTAGTTAAGTCCCCCCCCCCCCCGACCCAATTTTTCCATACATGCTATGCTCCCCTAAGCTACCCTTGTTTGTTTATGCACAGAACCACACACAATCGCTACTACTATACTAGTACTGGTCAGTCACTAGACATTTCTATCTAGTGCATAGCCGTAGAGGTAGGGACACAAATGTTAGGAAGTCTTGCCGAATAGTCCAGCAAATTATCCATGTATTTCCCTTGCCCATGCGTTCCACCAGCTACGGGTAAGTGAGCAGCAGGAGGTGAGTTTGCCTGCCGCACCCTGAATTTATAATAAAGTAATGATTGTCCATTTGTTATACAAGTAAAGAAAACACAAACATGGTGCTGTAAATATTGATGGAGCTTCACATGTTTGTTGACACCATGCAGGAAAGAAAACTTGATGTCATCCAAAGCTGCCTGCCGGGTCAAGGTCGCTGTGCGTCTACGACCAGCCTTGAAGGTACATTTGTATGAATAATGTTATTAAGAAGAAAAAACAAGAACAACTTAGTGCTGAAAAGAGTTTAAAGGTTATGCATCTTCCACATTTATACCATAGCCACTGGCAATACATGTCATATAGCACTGGCATCATTTTACTGTGCTCATCTTTCAATTCTGGTGCCTTTTTTTCTCTTTCCTGACTTTCTTTTTGCTCAGAGGGAGGGTCTCATTATCATGAATTAGATTTTCTAGATACCGGTATCAAAACTAAACCCTATCACTAACCCTATTTCAAACATGTGCAATGACACATATTCATTACTGGTAGCCTTTGTAGGTCTGATATTACATAAACTTTAATTAAAATAGTTTGTCAGCTCAAATTTCTAAGTTCACATGATGTAAGTATTCATAATGTATACTGGCCTGCCAATAAATTGGCTATAATATTATTTGTCTTTTTGTTTTCAAGATTTTGATGGAACCATCATAGAGAAAGCTTCTTTTTTTTCAACAAATTACCAAAAAAGAAGCATTGATGTTTATAATGCATCAATAAAAGTAAAAATTTTAAGCATGAATTGCATAAAAAACTCAGAGCCTATATACAGCATCTCTCACTCCAGACATTCAAGGACACAATTTACTCTCAAATGTTTGAATTTTTTGTTCAGAGCAGATTAATTACAGTGGTTAAGTGAGCTGTTTAAGAATGCTTCATATAGTCATAGTCGTAGAGATTTTACATTACAAGTAGGCAGACAAAGAATACAGTAGAGTAGAATTTGAGTGTATGTTTATTTGGTTGGCTGTTCATTGACTTAACAAACAAAAATTCTTGACAAAATGGTGTTGATTTTGTTCATAATGAATGATGCCCTGATATTCGTAATACTAGTAATGGTTATAAAAATGCATCTGTATCTAAAAACTGACTTGCCTCCTTGCCCCCAAAGATACTAAATCTCATTGTAGGGCAACTAAGAATGAATGGGCAGTTGCCTGTTAAAAGTATGGGACCTTTGCCAAAATGCCCGTCGGTGCATATGAGAGACAGATTTGATATTTGTATTAAATGCCTTGCTCTGGTGTATCACATGCAGCCGGAGGAAAATGAGGAAAAGGATCCCGTCATCACCAGCATCTCAGATTCAGAGTTGGAAATCTGGAACTGGCGCGACACGGAGCAGAGCATCCACTTTGACTTTGACGCCTGCTTCGACCAACAGGCCTCCCAGAGGAGCGTCCATGAGAGATGCGTGAGGCCACTCCTGTCCCACGTCCTCAATGGTCAGAATGCCAGCGTGTTTGCCTACGGTCCGACTGGCACAGGTGACATACTGACCCCACAACTTTGGTCTGCAGAAAGCATTGGACTAAAACTTCCTTACATGGCTTGTGGAGTACATTTCTAGTCATTGGGAGATGTGTACTGTTTGTATTGTTTGAGATAGTGGAAATGTGTTCACGTTTTGCATAATGTTGGATGATGCTTTTACAAATATTGTACATCCCAGTTATATAACAACATAAGTGTATCTTTTGGTGAGGTACAAGTGAAAAACCATTATGTTTTGGTCTTGCACTTGAACCTTAAAAGTGATAACATTTGAAGTGAGTTTTACATTAAAGCTCCCCACAATATCAGTTTAGTACACTATCCCTTCTTATTAAATAGAATTAATAATATGTTGCAACATGCCACTTTCTCTGATTGTCTCTTTCTTTACAGTTATTGGTGAGGCAATGCTTTCTCTGTTTGTTTACGTATAATTTTTCCAAAATACTCTACCTTTTTTTCTGGCTGTCTCGTTCAAATAGGTAAGACCTTCACCATGCTTGGGACAGAGGAACAGCCAGGGGTCATTCCGAGGTCGTTGAACCACATCTTTCAGGTCATTGGCAGTGAGAGGCAAAACCAGGATGCCCATTGCCATGGCAACAGCTGGTCCTACGCAGTCTCTTTCTCTTACCTTGAGATCTACCAAGAGAAGGTAGTGATTGCTGAAAATCTTTTCTTCTAAAAACTCTTTGTTCTTGTTGTTTTTTAAGTCACTGGCTTTTAGACTCTTCAGACAATTTTATGTGGATACAAAATGTAAATCCTGAGTGTATTTGTGACCGTGCACCTCAAAACAAACATAAAGTCGCACACACTGATTTTACGTGAGGACTGAAAATAAGTGAAATGGGTCAACCTAGCCAAACTTCACTTTTTCATTTTTTCTGAAAGAGCAGGTCTTCTTTTACATTATGCTAAAATTTGGTATCATGAAACGGGCAGGAAAGTGTGTTTTTTTAGCAGTTTATCTCGGACTTTTTTGGTAGAATAGTGTGATTAGGTGTGTCTTTAGAATCCCTTTTTCATTTCTGAAAAACCTTGTCCACACTCTTCACTTTCAACTCTAATAACTTTTGAAAGGATAGTGCTACTGCTTTGAAAGTTGGCATTAATTATGGACAGAATGTGTTAATGAGGCATGCTTAATTTTAGTTTAATCTAATAATCCCTTCATTGCTGTTACTCTGCTGGTTTACTTCCTGTTTTTTTGTCCCATTCATCGCACAGCCAGCACGGTTTGGTAAAGATTATGCGCTTGTTTTTGAATAGACACTGTACTTCAGAGCCTCTTTTCTCAGTTCACACTTTTCCTGAGTTTGTGCTTTTGTTCCAATATTTAGATAGGTTAGGAGAGTCCATTTGATTTGAGTTATACATCATTTTAAAGTTTAAAGTCTGCTCTTTCAGAATATGGTCTTAACTAAAAATTCATGTCTGGCGACTTTTTGTTTGTTTTGAGGTGCACGGTTTGCCAATGTAGATTGACATGATATTAATGGTACCCACATCACTACCCCAGAGAGTGCTCAAAACTCAACCAACTGTAAAATAAACTGCAAGTCATACTTACATACTTTCAATTTTAATCACTCTCACAGATTTTTGACTTGCTGGAGCCAAAGAATCGAGACCTGCCAATTCGGGAAGACAGGATGCGGAATATCTTCATCCCAAGTCTAGCCGAGAAGCCAATCTCGGATTTCAACGAATTTGCAAAGTACTTCATACCAGCCAGCAAAAATAGGTGTGAACAACTCATCTCCGATTCTTTGCAGGTTCTCTCTTCACAGGGATGCTGGTTCATTCATATTGTGTCCTATTTTCGGGAGGGTTCATCATTTCTAAATGTTGTATTTGGGCTTTTGCTTTCCAGATTGAAATATTACAGGCAGCCATAATTAGAAATACTGAAGAATAATTCCTTAATTATATGTGATTGTGCACATAACACACTATTCAAAATAATCAAATGATTTTTTTGTATCATGGCTACTACTAAAACACTGATCAATTCAGTGCTTATTTATGTCGATGTAGGGCAATCAGTTGCAATGAAAACATCTCGACGGAAGAATTTCATGAATTTGAATCAAATAGACTTCGGTACTTCTATTTTCACTTTGTGTTTTTTTTTTTAAATCCTATGTAATATGACCTTGTGCCAATTTGTTTCAAAAGAGTTGTTATACTTGTCTCAGAACCAATTTAATGTCTAGGAAAATCAGCAGGAAAACTGTGTTTACACAACTATTTTCTTTCATAGTCTTGCTGCGAAAAGATATCGGCACACTATCAGAGATTCGTGCTTTCTAGCAGATATAGTCTTTAACAAGTTGATCCAATCTGTTATTATTGTCCATGTTTTCTTGAGCAAAAATGTGTAGGAACATTTCAGGTCTACGCATGAACAACAGCTTTTGACTAAGAATCCTGTGAAAATGAATGTTATGTGACAAACTTATAATGTAAATAAGCACTGAATTCATCAGTGTTTTAGCAGGAGCCATGATAAAAATCATGGGCGTACATACTCGAGCAGGATTCGAACCCACGACCTCCTGATCACCGAACAGGCGTCATCTCCACTAGACCACCGAGCTTTCGCCCGACAGCAAGTGAAGAGTTTGTTCGCAAAAACCGATAAGTCCATTTTTTAAGATTATGAAGTACAGTCTCTGTCATAAAGTACAAAGTAATATCTTTTAAATGATTATATTGGTAACTACATAAAGGTACATTTTTTAAGTTATGGTCAAAAGAAGCAAAAATGTTCTTATTATTCTCTTTATTTTCTTGACCTTTAATCGCAAATATCTCCATTTGGCAAATATGGACTTATCGGTTTTTGCGAACAAACTCTTCAAGTGTTGGTTCTAATCCTTATAGCATGCAGCGGGTACTGCATAATTATTCAAATTCATGAATATCTTCCGTCGAGATGCTTTCATTGCAACTGATTGACAAATTGCCCTGCATCGACGTAAATAAGTCGATGCAGGGCAATTTGTCAATCAGTTTTTGTCAAGCATTTTGACGGGAGATTTTCATGAATTTGAAACTAATAATGGTTGCAAAAGAATTTTTTTTTTCTATCCAAATAGGGGATGATGCTATAATTGTGTTTATGACATGCATAGTGTGTATGTATCACTCAGTTTTCTGGTAAATCTCCCTTTTACAGGACAACTGCTGCTACCAAACTGAATAGTCGCTCCAGTCGTAGCCATTCAATTCTACTTCTAAGGGTAAGTTTACTTGTCATTTGTTTTCCTGTCAACAATGGTGACTGATGATTTGCTACCAAGAGCTCTTTAGAGACCACTTCACTGAAATGCGATATATTCTGATTAATAAAGCCTCTTTCAAACAGTTTTTGGAATGAGTTAGACAAAAAATATATATGTTTTCTGTATATCTGTTCGTGCACTGAAATGATAATTATAAAGTTCATTGAATCTCTTTAAGTGGCCGTCTTGTATTTAAGTTGAATAGGATGTTACAGAAAATGTCAGTAGTTGGATCATAGAATTAACCCTAAACAGGCCAGGCTTTTTTGGCTATGCTAAATCTGGGGAGGGGAACTGATTCTGCTAATTCTGTAGATTCTTCTGATCCCCTGCTCTTTTTGTATTGGTTTTGTTGTTTTGATTTTTTTTTCCCTTTACTTTGTATTTGTTATACTCATGTTCTTTTTACACGAGACCAGAGTATCAAATCTGAACTAATCCTTTTCTGGCCTTCCATACTCACAGGTTGTAAAAGAGAGAACAGAGGGTTCCAAGAAGCACACACAGACTGGTAAACTGTACCTGATTGACCTGGCTGGGAGTGAAAACAACAAGAAGACTGGTAACCGGGGAATCAGGTAAATATGAGTGCAGTCTGTGCAATGCATTGTCAGAAAACCCCAGCCTATCTTGCACTTGGTAATGTTATGGTCGACAGAATTTGTAGATCCAATATTCACAAAATTGTACATCATTTGATATTATTGTATACAGTATCAGTTATAGGTGTCTGCTGAGGCCACAATGTTTATTCCTTGGCCTAAAATTCCATTACCTACTGCAACCATAAACCTTATATGATTATCAATTCTCCTTTCAGACATACAGGCAATTTACTGTTGGATGGGTGGGAATTGAAGCATGATACACTGGTTATATGCTAACAACCCAAGCAGCTACAGTGCACTTTCAATATATTTGAAATGAATATGACAAAACTCTGGTACAATAAAGTAAAAATTCATTATTATCCTTATATCATTATAGACTTTATTGTTCAGCGAAAGCGACATTTCTATATAGTGAAAGAAATCTGCCGATTCTGAAGACTTCATTATAACAGGGGTCGCCTGTATTCTCATGTCTAATCCTCTCCTTTCCATCCAGATTGAAGGAGAGTGGTGCAATCAACACATCTCTCTTTGTTCTAGGGCAGGTAGTGGATGCCCTCAATCAGAGACTGGTAAATATTCGTGTTTATTTGTACTTGTGTGTATGCGTGTGTGTGTTTGCATATTTGCAAGATAATTACCTCAAGAAACAAACTATTCAAATGCTCTTTAGTAAATTGCACGTGGTCCAGTTCAAGTTACACAGTCTATTTGACCGTGGAAATTACAAAAATTAGCGGGCATAAGTCCTGATCGGGAACTGAATTCTGGTGCAGACAGATAAATCGTAGCTGGTTTGCAGGTTTGGTTGCAGTGATCTCCATGGCAATATATCCAACTTTACTATGATGTTCAGGATACAACACCTTTCTATCTACAGCATATTAGTGTTTGGTGAAGATGTTTCATTCTTTTTGCTTTGCCTTCCCTACAAACTAAGCAATTTTAGTTCCAATGTGTGCACTATGTGATCTGTAGCTGTCCTCCATTGACTTGACTTCATTGTTTCTTCTTCTTTCCTTATTTTCCGCCGAAGCCACGGGTCCCATACAGAGACAGCAAGCTTACAAGGTTGCTGCAGGTTAGTAAAAATCGTGATGAGGAATTCTGTGAGTTTGTCATGGTTGACTTTCCAGATAACCTCAGTGTATCTCATAACAGCAGTAAAAAAAAAAAAAAAAATGCAGTAAATTATCATACAAAATCTTGGAGTGAATGTAGTCAGGTTGAAGATGTGTTAATCTAACGTAATGCTTCAAGCCCAAGAAAATTAGCGAAGAAAGGAAGACCCTAGGGAAATACAGATATTTTATCCCATCCTTGCCATTATAAATTGAATTACCCTGTTCATTATTTTTGCATGTAGTTGCCCGTGTGCAGTTAATTACAGAATATCTACAAGGCTTTGCTTTCACATTGCAATTTAATCAGCTGTCTTAACCTCTCAATTTATGTATCTATTTATTTATATATCCATCTATCTATATCCATTCTATCTATCAATGGGTTTATCTATCTATCACTCTATCTGCCTGTTACTTATCTGTCTATACATCTATCCATCAATCTATCTACCTGTTTATCAATCTATCTCCATCTATCTATCTATCTATCTATCTATCTATCTATCTATCTATCTATCTGTCCATCTGTCCATCTATCTATCTATCTATCTATCTATCTATCTGTCCATCTGTCCATTTATCTATCTATCTATCTATCTATCTATCTATCTATCTATCTATCTACCTTTCTTTCTGTTAATCTATCTCTATATGCATCTACCTAGGATTCCCTCGGAGGAAGCGCTCATGCTTGCATGATCACGAACATCGCTCCGGAGGAGGAGAACTACATGGACACCTACACCACCCTCCACTTTGCCGCAAAGTCCAAGCAGATCGTGAACCGGCCCGTTGCCAGGGAAACAACGGAGAACGTTCGGGTCGCGTCCCGGAAGCGAAGGCTGAGTGACGGGGACGACGGCATCGAGACGAATGACCTCCCACCAGCCAAGACTCGTGCTACCGAGGATGGTGGCAGAGTGGTTGCCAACGGCAACATTCTCCAGTAAGTCAGAGCAGAGTGGTTACTCCATTCCAGTGGCATGCGTAGGCTCCTCCAGCAAGCAGAATGAATCGTTATGATAGAAACAAACCCTGGCTCCTGTTGCATAAAAGTTGAGATCAAGCATAAGTCAGAATATTAGCTGAGACCTGACCTATGCAGCAGCAGGGCCCAGGGCCCATTGCATAGACCTGCAATGAAAATTTCTTCCAATATAAGCAACTTCTATAACAGCAGGTAAAAATTTTGAAAGCTAGTATGGTGTTGTAGTGATACGTACTTCTGTATCAAGTTGCTATTACAAAGGGTTCTTTATGCAGCAAGGCCTGAAAAATTATGTCATTCTGGTCAAGCATTCATACAAATTATCATTCTTCACAGAATACATCCTGATCTTAATTAGTTTACTGCTACAATGCAAGCAATTTCTTCAATCAAAAGTTTGCAGGACAACCAAGACTCAATACAACAATTTTCGTATGACATTTGAAGAAATCTTTTTCCCCTCGCTTGTCAAGGGGCCATCATCATTCCTCTTTGCCTAAATCCTACTCCTCTGTCCCGCAGACCTCTGATGGAGCGGCAGGAGACGTTTGAGGCCAGCGTCCACCAAAGGTTACAATCCCTGGAGGAGACTCTAATGAGACGGCTAGATCAAGCCTCCAAGAGGGAACCCAAAACACCGGTGAGAATCACATCAAGACTTTCTTTAGAGGGGACCTCCCCCTTTAAAAACCAGTTGTTTCAATGATAATAATAATGATGATGATGATAATGATGATGATGATACTACTACTACTAGTAGACTAATAATGATAATAGTAGAAATGAAAACAGAACAGTGATAATAATAGCAATAATAATAATAATAATAATAATAATAATAATAATAATAATAATAATAATAATAATAATAATAATAATAATAGAAATAATAGAAATTATAACAATAAATGATAATCATACTGATGATCATGATAATATCAAGGATAATTGTAATAACAGTGGTCATTTATGTGGCACTCAAGTCCAAGTACGGATGCTTGTGGTATTCTAATCTGCTGTCACACAGAAAATTTGAAAAACACACATCTTTGAGATAGGGAAGACACAGAAAAAAAAAAATGACTGAAAAATGTGACTTGTTAAAGTCGGACGACCGTCACCCCTAATGGTACGTTATTGTGTAACTCTTCTGAACGAACAAAATTTGTGCATGCAATTGCGCAATGCCAGACTGCAGTGCTATCCATTTAACGTGTGGGACAGTGCTGCCACTGACATGTGTGTGTGTGTGTGAATGTGTGTACGCATCATACACAAACATTGTGACCACGAGCTGCGGTGATTGGAAGAGAGATACCAGAAGACGCATGGCTCTTTTGGCCTCTCTTCATGCGCATGTGCACTGTAAGTGTGCGTCCATTCGGCACTGATCGGAAGCTCTCGTGGCTCGGACAGCCATTTTGGGTCAGGTGATTTAGAGCCCAGCGTGTGTTCGCTGACCCATTGAGCCAGCGCTATTCTCATTCGGTGTCACAACATTTGATACAGAATGGGGGGAGGCAGCGTGTTGCATTCGTCTCCGTGCCGCACAAACCATTCGCCACGATTGTAAGGCTTTAAAGCTGATTATAGTCGCCTTGAATGATAACCATTCCATTTTGATATTTTGCTCTTTGCTACCACTATTAGACCTCCAAGAAGCTCCTGAACGAAGTGAAAGACATGAGGAGAGAGCTCTCAAACATGACCCGCAGGGAGAAGGGGGCGGAAGCCGAGGTCAAGGGTGACCGGAGAAGCACCTTCACCCTGACTGACCCCAACCGGCCACTTCCACCCCACGCGGTGGTCAAACCCATGCCGGGTAAGAGTCACGATGTAGCGAGAGCTCGTAGTGATACAGAGTACAGATGCAGTTTTATCTATACTGTAGGTGTGGTTCTTCTCAGTCATTCAGTCCCTGAGAAGCCCCTTTCATGTGGCATATAAAAACTCAAAATGCTAAACATGAATAACCATGAAAAAAAAAATTAGCCCTGCTCAAGATTTTACTCTGCTTCATTACTACTGTGCACACAACCAATTTTACAAGTCATATGCACTGAGTTTGAGCTGGCAAGCGCCCCAGTCACTCAAATAGGATAGGTTACAATCCTGCTGTGCTAATTTAAAAGGCATGCTCACAACTTCTGGTATTTCCCTACAGTGACAAAAATAGTACTGCTTATACACAAGATTTTCCCTGTAATATGGAAATAGCCTTCAACATCACAGTTCCAACTTTGTGCCCCAATCTATTTTCTGCTAGTGTAAACCAATTTTTGCATTATTTTGGGTAATTTTTTGACACAGAGAAGGAGAAAGAAAACCACTTTTCATTAATTTTACACTTACATCTTTCTTTTCAAAGTTCGTTGCTCTTCCAACTGCATGCGATCTTGTGTGATATTATCATCTCCTCTCCACAGTTGGAGAAAATTGTGAGAACCTGGAATCCTCTATGAACACAGATGATGACTGCAGTACTGACAGACAAAGAAAACACAGGAAATGGCGAAACCGACCACGCCCAGTAAAGTTTGTCAAAGTAGTGGATACTTCCAGCTCTGTAAGTGTCTTTTCTTCTTCTTTTGCCTTACTTAAGGGGAAAACGCACCATGTTCAAATTGACATTGATGAAAAGATGAAAGTCACCCACACACAAAATTGTTAGATTTGACCGCAGTGCACTTCCGATATAATGAATATGGTTATACAAAATTCTCGATGCACAGAAGTAAAAATTCAGTTCCCAAACTTATCATGTTATGTCTTTATATACTTTACTGTTCAGCTATAACAAACAAAAGAGGACTTCTTTACTACAGTAGTTGCCTGTACTATGAGACTAAATGAAGGAAACCATGGATGTTTGAAGTTATCATGGTTTATTTATGTTTTCGGTTCTTTTGTTCTCTAGTACTCGTTTGACTTATCTTGTTTGCTAATACAGTAGCACTGTTGAACCACTGGATCACTGGAATACAGATATAGCACCCATGTAGTAGTCAGTGTAAAACAATAGTAAATATCTCAACATGCATTTGAATGAAACAGATGACTACATCTCAAACAATCACTCCGAAATTGAACTTGTTTGTTATTATGCTCACTTGTTTTGTACAGCAGAGATCAGAAAGTGTTGAGACAGAGACCAAAGAAAACAGATGGCAACTGACGCTGGACCCAGAATTTCAAGAGAAGCACCGTTAGTTTGATCTCTTTCTCTCATACCCTGCTGTGTATCTTTCTTTGGGAAAAAAAAAATGGGTCATTCTGTTTGATTAAAGTTTTGTAATAGAAATTTAAATTCCATGAATGCTGTTCAGAACCCATGGCAATTTCTAGCATGCAAAATAGTACTGTAAAAATTGATATTTTCGCGCGAACCCATGGCAATTTCTAGCATGCAAAATAGTACTGTAAAAATGGATATTTTCGCGCGACTAATTTTTCGCGCTTGGCGGGGTAAGAAGATTTTCATGTGTTTTTAATTCCGCGGAATCAAGACTTCAACTACTGGAACATACAGCAAGCAAAAATATTCTCGTGCTTTTATTTTCGCACTAGTTTCAGGTTGCACGAAATGCGCGAAAATTTCAACACCGTGAAAATTTCCACTTTTACAGTAGCTTGATTTTAAAAAAAGAAGAAAATGTGAGTATAGTATACTCTGGTATTGAAGACAATTTGTTTTGAGAAGAAGCAATGAGAACTGTTTCCATCAAATGTCTGAAACACAATTTTCTACACATTCTTGATTATCTGGGGCAGCCAAGTCAAAATAAAAGTATCCTAGGCATTTCATGTACCATTATGTATTTATTGAGCATGATTGCCGACATTTTGAATGTACACCAGTACAATCAATGCTCAAAGTCTACAACAGTTTAGTTAGTGCGGGATTCCATGTTAGATGACTTGATGGTATTTATATGTTCAGACTGATTTGACATTATCCAACTTGGTGTAAACCTTTCTTACTTCCATCTCACTGGTTCAATACCAACAAGCTTTGTGTTTTGGATGTAACCACTTGACATTTTCTTCCCTCATCCCATTTCTCGAGCAGGGAGTGAAATCTTGGCCGTACTGAACGGTGGGTCTGTCAAGCAGCTGAAGTCCCTACAGAGTGTGGGTGAGAAGCGGGCTCAGCTCATCCACAGCTGGAGGCAAGCCTTTGGCTCCTTCACCACGGTGAGTGGGACTTCAGGGGTGGCTCCAGCTTTTGTTGCGAGGTGGGGGGGGGGGGCGTGGGCTGGTTTAACCCAATGACGATGGGTCATGACAGAAAAAAAGAAGTTCCTTACATTTTATGCTGTCACTTCTTTTCCAAAATCTGCTGACTAGGAAAAACGAAAAAGAAAGAAAGAAAGAAAGAAAGAAAATAGGAGTGGGGGTGGGGGGTAAATAACCCCCTCCCCCGATCCGCCACTGGACTTTCTCCTCTTATGTTTGAGTGTGTGTATGTGTGTCAATCCTGAGTACCATTCCGCATTACAATTCTCCTTGCGTGTGTGTGTGTGAATGTGGTGTTGAGCCAGGGCACCATTTCACATGATAAAGTTTAACTAGCTTCCATCAAGAAAAAATGTGCTGTACAACCTTAAAGCTGATATTTGTTTAAGAAACGTACCATGGAAAGAGTGTGTTACTGATGGTTAGGCATATGCAGGGGAACCTTGTATAATAAGGCCGGATACAACGAGGTGATTTTACGTATCCCATTCCTCTTTTATTTTTTCCCCTCATTTGAGAAGATAACCGATATAGCAAGGGAATTGTGGTGGTTCCAAGCAGCTCATTATGATAATGCTCCCCTGTATGTACACTTTTTTTTCAGACATTGGCAAGAATTACGACTTGAAGTTCTGACAAATTGAATGAACGTGACTTTACAAATTACCAATGCCGTGAAAAACACTCATTAGAAAACACCCACATTTCATCATGATGATATGCAGTCAACCTTGATTAAGTCAACCTCATATAAGTTAAATAATCACCCAAGTTGAAGGTCTTTTCAAGTCCTCTTCTCTTTATATTCTATTGATTTTTATCCCTAATAGAATCAAACTTTCTCCAAGTCAAAGCTATTTCTTCACTCCACATAGATTTGACTTAGACAAGGTTGACTGTTTATATGCTCTGTAGTTGGTTTTGATTGACAGTGGTTTGTCGTAATGAGTGAAAATTATTCTTTTTCCCCATTTTTGTCAGGTGGAGGATTTGTACGGGGTGAAAGGACTTCCGCAAAGAGCCGTAGACAACATTCTAGGGGTAAGTGCACTTTATCCACCATTCATGTGACTGAAAGCGATACTAAAAATTTTTCTGTTCAAGTTTGTCTGCTTCTAGAACATAGAGGAAATTTTTCTGTGCTGGGGATCATTTCTAAATTCAAAGCACTAATAGCCTATAACAGATTCTCATCACAATTCTTTGTTTGTATTTTGTTTGTTTGTTTGTTTGTTTGTTTGTTTGTTTGTTTGTTTGTTTGTTTGATTTGGAATGGAATGAGAAGATGAATTTTGGACAGTTGATATATTTTGAGCTGGCTTATCAATTTCATTTGCACCATTCTTGAAAAGCGTTCAGTTTAAAATTTAAAGGGGCCTAAACTGACTAAAGCAGATGACTTGTTAATTTTGTCTCAAAGAAAATTTCAATATACATATGTATGCTCACAAATGTATAGACCAGAATGTATGGTAATATTACAATGTTTGTTTCAGTCACAGAAATCTGCATCATTGACAATGCTGGATCAAAGGGCATTTGAAATGTTGGAGTTTCAATGCATTTTACTACATTTTTTTTTCTCTCTTTCTGGTCTGAACAGAATAACCTCTGCAGTACAGGCACGCAGCAGTCATGAACTCTCGTCCTACACCAAGGCAGCTACATATCCTAGCGATTATCCCCTGTATTGTTGTCTCCAGTGCTCCAAACAATAAGTCTCTATCAGTGACTGAAACCAAGACTACTGTGGAGAAAAACTTGATATATTGAACACTGCTATAACAAGATATCGGTCGTTACAAGGAAACTTTTGCGGTCCAAACTTTCCCTCCACAAAAGTCCATGTACAACGCTACTCTTACAGCGAGATCAACTGTTAGGAAATAACTGCTATAATGAGATGAATTTGTGATTTCCCAACAAAGGAAAACACAGATATTAATCAAACCTGTTATAGCGAGATAAGGTGAAATATCTTTAGGTGAAGCTGTACTTCGCATGTGCAATCATGTTCACAGATTCTACTGCTCGATGCGATGCAAGCTGTGTCTTGTATAATTTCTGCATTGCACTCCACCTAGCTCTGCACGATGTTCATGTGTGTGTGCACATATGTACTGTATACGCCGAATATTTTGCAAGGTATTTATTTTTGAGAATTTCACGAGTCCGTTGCTATTCGTAAATTCAAAGACACACAAAAGTATTAATTCTGATCTCAGCTTGAATGTGATGTGCCCGCAGTATGATGCTCCACAATCGCAAATTTTACCACTCGCGAAATCGTTGGGAAGTCCCAATTTGCGGAGAAATAGACTGGCTGTATACTGTATACGCTATATGTTTCGCGTGGGTTTTATTTTCGCGAATTTCGCGAGTCGGGAGCTATTCGCGAAATTAACAACGCGCGAAAATATTACCTTCCAAAATGATTTATGAATCCCTTGCCTTGATGATACGAACATTTTAGTACTAGTATACCATGTCACGGCTTACCGAACAGACCATACTGGCTAAGCTTGTTTACGTGCATATAGCACGTCCACGTCTAACTACTAGTATACACAGCCCAGTCGCTGTAAGTAGCATTCGCACAGCACAGCGTATTAACAGCGTCTGGGGGTGGTCGGGCTAATCCACGTCTACTTATGAATACTGAAGAGCCAATCCATTATCGCAACCCCTCGTACCACTCGTCAGAAATCTAGCGCGATGGGTCACTTCAAAAATGTTGAATTCTAACTTACTAGTTCGCAGAGTTTGGTAAGTTTTTTTTTTCATGCAGTGTATAACTAGTATCATTCTTATTTGCTAGTAAGTTGAAAATTCACACTTTCTTTGCCACTTCATATTTTCTCTAGTCCCCCAATCGCGAATTTAACCACTCGCGAAAATGTGTGACACTGGCAATTTGCGAAAATTTATGTACGCGAAAATTATAGCGTATACAGTATATGGCGTATACAGTATGTACCATATACATGCACAGAGTTTGGTAGAGTATGTGTAAGCCCTGTGCCAATGTGGCAAGGGTCTTTTAGGAAATAAGCTCACTGGACTCGCTGGAAAAAGAGACGAGGAGAGACGGTCTGGTTAGAATGAGATGGCATGGCAAAGTGTGGCCACATCATCAACCCTCCTCAGCTTCCACGTCACTCTTTCCTCTCAACATTCTTGACTCTTCCATTTTGTTTTAGGGGTGTGACTATAACTTTCACACTTGTTAGGCATCTTAGGTAAAGGCATGTTAGGTATTTTTATGAAATGGAATACATATTGCAGGTGTTATATCTTAAAAAAAAAGGGGGGCATAATTTGCTTAGGGTCTCACATCTCTCCCCTCTTAAAATAATGTCTTCCACGACATTACATACATTTTCCTAAACAAAGCATTGTATAATTGGATGCATCTTCCAAAACAGTCTTAATGATTATCCTTCTCATCAACCAATGTGTTTTGACTGTACCACGTGGAGTAACTACCCTATTAACCACAATGAGGAATATCTCCTCCTCGCTTCCAGTATCACTCCGATTTACCGGAACCGTTATGACTTGACCTAAACCGGGGGTGCACAAGCCCAGTTGGGTGCAAGCCATTAAATTTTAACAAAAATTTCTGGTTTAACAGGTGGGTTCTGCACTTCTGTACAATTTGGTACACATCAATCCTATAATAAAGAAACAAAAAGGGGATCAGGACATTTCGTCTTGACACAATTCGTGCAACGACCCGAGGGCTGCTGTGTCGTCCGGATCCGCTCTGTAACCTTCCTCTGAAATTATCCTTCCCAAGTACTTGGCCTCCTTCTGGAACACTTTGCATTTACTAGGCTTTAGCTTAATGCCATGTGTCTTAACTCTGCCAAGCACTTGTTGGATGTGGTGGAGATGCTCATCGAAGGACTTGCTGTAAACCAAGATGTCATCAAGGTAAACAACACAACAGCTGTGAGTTAGTCCCTGGAGAGCAGATTCCATGTGTCGTTGGTATACAGCGGGCGCGTTCTTCAGCCCAAAGGGAATTCGAAGCCATTGGTACAGCCCCCAGGGAGTCACAAACGCAGTGAGGGGCTGGCTCTCTTCATCCATGAAACCCTGGTGGTAGGCTTTCCCCTGGTCAAGTGTGGAGAACCAACAGCTTCCCCCGAGTCCGTCGACTACGTCCTGGATCCTTGGGATGGGTTGTCGGTCTGCTATTGTCTTCTTGTTGAGCTCACGGTAGTCTATGCACAGACGTAGGGTGCCATCTTTCTTTCGCACACAGACTACCTTTGACGAGTAGGGGGACTTAGATTTTGTTACCCATCCTCTAGCGATTAGATCGGTCAGGTAATCTTTGAACTCTTCATACAGGGGGCGCGGTATAGACATGTATTTCCGCTGCACCGGATTTGGGTCGGTGAGCTTAATGTGCATGTGAAGATCTTCAATGCATCCTACATCTGATTCATCTCTTGAAAATGCATCTTCCTCTTCTTCCAGAACTTTCAACACGCGAGCCCTTTGGTCCTCATCTAACCCCGTCATGTCTACACCGGATAAGAAATCATCTGTCCTTGTCGTTCTGTTACTCTGGGCTTCTGGGCTAGCAGGCATGGGAGTCTCGCAAGAGGCTATGGTCCCGGGGATAATAGCAGAGATTTGGTGTAACCTGCCAACGATCAATCTAATATGGAGGTTTATGTCATGCTTGGTGGTGTTATTTATCTGAACAGAAACTCTACTGCAAGTACCAATCTTCAGTTTGAGTAAACCTTCACTGGGATGAAGGCCATGGGGAAGGTCATTGCTATCTGGGTGGAAATACACCTCTGTCTCAGAGTGTATTGGAGCAGTTGTCCGGACTCTGCACGTAACCATGACTGATGACTGATGTGGGATTGTGGTCATCGTCCTGGGGTGCCTTACCACGCCCACCTCCTCCTCATCGTCCGGGTTTTGAAGGAGGCTGACAACTGAGTTGAAGATTGCAGGATTGGACTGGAATGCATGGCATAACCTATCTGTGGGTCTGTTGGTGTGTATGTAGGGAGGCAGCTTCACCAGCTCACTGATAACATTAAAGCCAATGATGGGTTCACTGAGGTAGTCAGGAGTCACGAGCACTGGGATATCTATGACTGGGGCATCTTGTCCATCTTCTACTGAAAAGCTCAACTTTACCCATCCCACAAAGGGGAGCTCTTGTCCATTAGCAGTCCGAAGTTGGAGTTCTGTACCCTGCAGCAGTTCCGATATGGGGTGAATTGCCTCGTTTTGGAAATACTTGTTCTTCCACTCGCAAGAGATTATAGATACTTGGGCACCCGTATCCCATAAAGCCTTGGTGTCTATTCTATTGAACCGGCATTTTACAATGCATTTGTCCCCTAGGAGTTTTGTTAACCTTTTCTGGTGATTGCCTCTTACTGTGCTGGTATTGTATGTGAAGGTAGACTGGTCTTTGGGGTGAGCGTCTCCTATTGGTTCTGTGGGCCCATTCTGGGACTTGGGCCTTGGGGTCGACCCCCGTCCCACCTGGGTGACCCTTGACCATTTCCCAACACTTTGGTTTGTCTGTAACGGAGCCTGCACCCCCGCAAGAAATGATCCTCGCTCCCGCAGTGGAAGCAATGTCTGCACTCCGGGCCCCTTCCAGCTTCCCGGCATGCAGCGCAGCCCCAGTCGGTGCCTCTCTCTCTATTTGGCCTCCTGGTTTGGTGCTGCTGGGCTGGTGGTGCCTCCTTCTGAGCCTTCAGTGCAGCCAGGTCTGTCTGCAACTGCTTGATCTGGTTGGTGAGCTCGCAGTTGCCTTCATCAACCTTGTTTATTTTTGCCTTTGATTTTTGTTTACCCCTCCGCTCTGCTTCCCTTCCATCAGCATCCTTAACACATTTGAGTAAGGCTTCATCTGAGACACTTGGCTCCTGTACCAGGGCAGGATCGTATCGGAATTGTACATCCACCCGCTTTGAGGCTAAAAGGACCTTCTGCCGTAGGTCCAGCATCCTTAGGATGAATTCCTGGCAGGACTCACTTGACCCCTGGCTTGCCGAAGATAATTCCTTGTACAGTGTTGTGGCATCTCCTTCTTTAAAGTGGACCTCTAAGATATCTTCGACTGTTGTTAGTGTCAAGTTCTCCGAGCTCTCCAGGTAACTGCGGAGACGCATCCCCGGAGATATTGCGCGAATAATCGCCTCAACCAGCTCCCTGTCGTTGTAACCTTTCGCTTGTCCTGCCTCAAGCTGCCTCATGAGGCTTGTATATGTGATGCGGTCTCTCTGCCCCGGTTCGCCAATCTGCCTGGAGATTTTGAAATCCCGCTTCATCAGATTCGCCAGGACAGCGAGTGGGACCTGGTCTGCTGTTGCTGCTGGCGGTGGAAAAGGGGTGGCTGGTTTGGCATCTTCCTCTTGGGTAGGGGCGTCTCCAGATCCTTGCGGTGCAGGTGGCGCTTCTCTCTTTGTGCCCCCCACCAGCTCCTCTATTGAAGACAGAATTCCCTCCAAGATCGAGAGCCCTCCATCATCCAACTCCTCCACCTCTTCCCTAGCCAAGTACCTGACTACCCATCTTAAAACGCCCATCCTCCCTCTCCCCCTCACCTTTGTGTCATCATCTGAGGAGATGTTCGGCTTCCGGGCAATTTCAAGGAGCTGCGCCTCGTCCAGCTGGTGGAGCCCTTCTTGCACTCTTTGGCTCACGGCTGCTAGGTCTGACGCCATCTTGGATGTTGGTGACTGGTACTTGGTCTGGGCAGCCTAGTTGACTACAGGATCAAGTCCATGGGACGCCACAACAGGGCATCTCTGAGTTACTCTGTCCGCTCCGTGTGACGTCCTGGCAGGGTCGCCAAATGTAAGCCCTGTGCCAATGTGGCAAGGGTCTTTTAGGAACTAAGCTCACTGGACTCGCTGAAAAAAGAGACGAGGAGAGACGGTCTGGTTAGAATGAGATGGCATGGCAAAGTGTGGCCACATCATCAACCCTCCTCAGCTTCCACGTCACTCTTTCCTCTCAACATTCTTGACTCTTCCATTTTGTTTTAGGGGTGTGACTTTAGTTTTCACACTTGTTAGGCATCTTAGGTAAAGGCATGTTAGGTATTTTTATGAAATGGAATACATATTGCAGGTGTTATATAATTTAAAAAAAAAGGGGGGCATAATTTCCTTAGGGTCTCACATATGTACGGCCCAAGTACAGCCCTATGGATACATATCATTGTGACATAGTAGGTGTGAGGTAGTCTCCAGATGTTATGATTGGCTTTCTACTAGGTACTTCCCTAAAATCCCTGCTTTCCTAAAATTGTATTTCATCAGCGAAAAACATCTTTTTACACACAAAGGCAAGTAAATTCTCTCTGACACATTGCCAGATTATCTGTATTAATTAAAACGTGATCTGCATGAACAAAAGAAATAAACAGAAAAAAATGGGGGTGTGTGTGTGCCCCCTTAAATTTTGTAAAGGAATTCCTGGATCCACCCCTGATACACCTCCCCCCCCCCCCAAAAAAAAAAAGAAACACAAAAGCAGTATTTTAGTCCATGTTGTATGATACTAATAATACACATTTATATCACTTATGTAAAGTAATATCTGTAAGTCCAACATGAATATGTATTTTGGCTTTTCTAAGAATTTTTATTACCGTAGATTGGTGTAGCAGAAATTTAGATTTTTGTGTTACCCGCAATGATATGCATGCACACTCTCACACACCCAAAGAAGAAGAAGACTTTGTAACACATACAGTGTATGAAAGTGTGCAAGACATAGATATCTTGACTGTGTCCATGTATGCTTCAATGTAGTTGAAGTGACACTGAGTGATAGAGTACTTTAGAATGAAAACCGTTAGCATGACAGTAAGCTGGGATGAGTCAGTTACATTTTAAAGCAATGGAGTACAGTTGAACCTTGTTTTTGAAGAGGTTGGATATACAGCAAAATGGTATGTACATGTAGACCTATCACATGAATGCGTATTATCAATTGAGTACAGTAGCGGAATTTATTTTCCTTTTAATAGATACAGTACATGTACCTGTATTATTAATTTCAAATATCCATTTTGCTTTATCATTTTTCAGTAAGTTTCACTGTTACGCATAGATTATTATAATTTTCTGCATCTTTTGTCCTACATCTCTTTACAAATTGATAGAACTTGTATATTTTGTACATATGCTGAAATAAATCCATTTTACTGTGAAAATCACTTGGTTTTTTTACCACTCTGATTGTATGTGTTTGTGTATTTTTGTTTTTGTTTTTTTTTTGTCATAGTGAGTCAAGCATAATGCAGCATTGTGAATCATGCAATGAACATCACTCAGAAATTCCTACAGCTGTATTTAGATGGTTGTAGTGGTGATGATGATGATGATGATAGTAATCAAGTGACATTTGCAATATAGTGTGAACAGTACCAGATGCATCACACAACAATCTTTTACATGAATGTGAGTAGAAATTGCAGAATACTTGGGGAATTCTGATGATGATGATGATGATGGTGAATATGTGAGGATTGTGATATTTTGAACAGTACCTGTTACACAAAAGGGCAATACACTTGATTTGCATGATTGTGGACAGAAATATTGCATAATGATAGTAACTATGATGATGATATAATGATGATGATGTTTATGATGTTACTCTGGTTATGATGGTGCTGAAAGTGACAGCAAGCTTCATTATATTACAGTTGAACCTCTCGTATCCGGAAAAGTCGGGACCGGGGCTCGTCCGGATAAGGGATTTGGCCGGATACGGGAGACTCAATGCTTTATACATGTAGAGTCTACATATATATACACATGTACTGATGTAGCCCATTGTAGTACCACATGTAGTAATGTGTATACTGCAACCTTTTCATTGTTACAGTAACAGACCCCAAACTAGAGGTTCGTGTTTGCAAGAATGAAATCATTTTCTTTTATAAATTCTTGGGATGATTTACCTAAATAATTATTAAGAAATGTATCCGTTGGGAATCCCCCTTTCCTCCCGTAATTATTAAAAAAAGATTTAAAAAATCACGGCATCCGGATAATAGAGAGATCCGGATATAGGGAGGCCGGATAATAGAGGTTCAACTGTAAAATGGTTTGATGAATACCATCTCTTGGCAAAAGGAGAATTTATGATGGTGCTTTTGAAGATGATGATGGTGATGTTTGGGATGATGACACTTGCACCATGGCACAATTTCCCATGAATTTATATTCATGGGAAAAATTGTGCCATGGTGCAAGCAATGACATATTTGAAAATAACCAACACTATAGCAAAAGACTGTGATTAATCACTTTTATTGGTGAGGGCAATGGTAGAAGAGATGTTGATGAAGCCTTTGGGTTGAGCTTACAAGTCAAGAGCTATTTTAATGTCTGACAGACAAAAAGGAAATATACTTCATTAGAATTCCTTTTATATTTTTTCTTCATTGCATCTCTCATACTAGCAGGGCCATCACAAACTATTGTCGAATCTCCATCCAGGGAGAATAGCACATGGAATAACCCAAAACTCTGAAACTTCAGAACTTTCATATATATGTCATACTAATTTGCCTCAAACCAAACAAATCTAACAATTTTTTTTTCTGAATTTGGTCTACACACGGCGTGCTCTGGAAAAGGAGAGGGGGGGGGGGGAGAGGGGGTGGGGGAGACAAGGAGGAGGGGAGAGAAAACGGGGCTACGAGTCAATTGATGGCAAGAAAGAGACATGCGCCCTCTCCCGGTGTGAACATTATAACCAATCTGCAATCGGCCCTCGGTACGGAGCTAAAATTGCAGTTCGCAAAATTTTGACAGTATAACAAAACTGGCGTGAAAGCAAACAAAATGTTACTCTTCTTCTTCTTCTTCTTCTTCTTCTTCTTCTTCTTCTTCTTCTTCTTCTTCTTCTTCTTCTTCTTCCTCCTCTTCTTCTTCTTCTTCTTCTTCTTTCTCTTCTTCTTCTTCTTCTTCTTCCTCTTCTTCCTCTTCTCTTTTCCTCCTTCCTTTCTTCACTTTCTTTTGCTCCTTCTTCTTCATCATTATTATCTTCTTCATGTTCTTCGTCTTCTTCTACTTCATTTTCTCCTTCCCTTTTCATCTCTTCTAACTTTATGATCTTCTCTTTTTTCATGTGTTTTTTTATTTTCCTGCCTGTTCGGGGTTTTTTCTCTTCGTCTTCTATTTTTTCTCCCCTTTTTATTCCTTCTCCTCCTCCTTTGCATTCCTCAACTTTTTTTGCCATTCTCTTCAGCTTCCTTGTCTTCGCCTTCTGTTTCTTTGTCAACACACGATAAAGGAAATCGCCGAGTTCGGCGGAAAAGGAGGTCATTTTGCACTGCCCTGAACAGGATGGATTGCATTGAACTCTAAATGAGCGGTCGTATGAATCAATGTTAATTTGTGCACGTAAATGGCATCAAAGTGGAAGTACAATCCCAACGGAACTCTGAAAAATGATTTTGCATTTTGCTTTTTATCCAACCGGTAAAAACATTAGAAAACGATGGGGGGGGGGGGGGGGTCACCTATGTGATTAGAACCATGAAACAAGAGTAGTTGATCCTACATAATCACCATTATGGGCAATTTGTATAATGTGTGATGATGGTGTTATTAAAGAGGGAATCCACCCTAAAAATGAATAAATCCTAAAAGAAAGAGGGAAAAAAGTCCCTATACAGAACGTTGCAAAAAATTAAAGACAAAAATCGGATAAACAATGATTAAGGAAGATATGATATTTTGAAATTTCACTTTTTTTTTTTTGAAAAACATTTTCTTGACCAATCATGAATATTGAAATGAGTGAGTTAACATTTGCTCATGTTTATTTTGGGGGGTGTTAATGTAAGTTTTTTTATTTATACAGCTAAAATATGAGATTTTTGTCATTTCTGTGTATGAAGTTGATGAGAATTATATTTTGTGAACGTATGACATCATCAAACTTGTTAATTTGAATATCATAGTGCATGATGACTGGTCGAGAAGTGTTTCCCGAGAGTTTTTGAATTAGTAGAAGTCATAGCTTATTCATTCCTAATCCGATTTTGTCCATTTTTTCACTGTTCTGCAGGATTTTTATCTTTCTCATGAAATAAAAAAAAATTATATAATCATATAATGGATTTCGTCTTTAACATTGCATGAGAGCAAATGAAGCTGCCATTTCCTCATCAGGACGCAAAACCACAGGTAATATAAATAAATACTTTCGGTTTGAGGTTATGTGGGCATAACTAATAAACCTCTTTCTATCTATCTACTTTTTTTCCTCTCCCCTCTCTCCCTCTGTATTTCTCTCTCTCTCTCTATATATATATTACGTATATAATGCACACTATTAACATCTATGAATGTTATATAAATGGATTAGATGCTTACAAAATATGTGCGTTCATATATTTGGTGTAACTAAATTTATCTAGATAACTGCCTAAATACACGTAATATGAATATGCACGTACACCACACACACACACACACACACACAAATATATGTATATATATATATATATATATATATATATATATATATGTGTGTGTGTGTGTGTGTGTGTGTGTGTGTGCGTGTGTGTGTGTGTGTGTATGCAGGGCCATACAGAGGGGGTGAGGGAAGAGGGAAGGGGGGGGGGGTGAGAGAGGAAGAGGGGTCCATGTGGGTGTGAGTTTATGTCTGAAGTGACTTCAAGGCCTATATGATGTGATGACGGGATGGGAATAAGTAACTTAACAATGGAACATCAAATTTCTTTTGCTCCATCGTGTTTCATTTGATATGTTTTAATAATACGCATGAGTAACAGAAGCATTATCTTCTAAAATGTGTCTCCAATTTAGAAATCGGTGATGAATTTAAAGAATTCATAATTCAAACAAAATGATAATTCTGGATACAAATTTATCATCATCCGTATGGTAAACAATAACGGGCTTCCTATAAAATAGTAAATGAAAGATATTTTTACTATGTGCAAGCACAAAACACAACATCATAACAAGTAATGATAACCATTATCAAACACACAACACCAAAAAAAAAAAAATATATGGTTATTGGTCTCTTTATGGGTAAAAAAACATGCATCTATAGGTTTGTGGTTCTCAGATTTGTTTAGCTTTGCTCTGAGCTCTCTTGTTATAATAATAAGCGTTAGGCTTGGGTATAATGAATCTCTTTTGTGTGTGTGTGTGTGTGTGTGTGTGTGTAAGCACTACTTTTTACTTGAAATCCCTTCCATTTTCAACATAATCTAATAAGTACTATGCACCACTTTATTGTACGATATAGACTACATATGTAGAATTATTTTTTCTTATCACAATATGTTTTTGTAGGCTTATATTTTCGTGGAACTGAATGAAAATGAATAAATGAAATGAAAATGAAAATGGGGAAAAAAATCAGTCATAGGCCCTAGTTATAGGCATATATATTATGAATGTATATGAGCCCTGTGATGTGACATGACTGTGTGTGTGTGCGTGCACCTGTCGATAAGGGCGTAGGCCCTAGATATAGCTGTATAAAAGGGGAAGAAAACAAAATTGCAGTTTAGACAAAATAAAGCGAAATCGCAATTTGACATTATTCGTGCAACTTCTGCTGATAATGATTATCTGATCATAGAGCAGGGCCTGTAATCAGTAAATCCGAAATATTTTCTATACCACAAAATTTGGGAAGTCTGCTTTTGGACATACGAAAGCTATAAGTGTATGCCAGAACCTTCAAGAAAAAGTCGCACAATTTTCACATCATACCTTCTTCTTCTTCTTCTTCTTCTTCTCCTTCTTCTTCTCCTTCTTCTTCTTCTTCTTCTTCTTCTCCTTCTTCTCCTTCTTCTTCTTCTTCTCCTTCTCCTTCTTCTTCTTCTTCTTCTTCTTCTCCTTCTTCTTCTTCTCCTTCTTCTTCTTCTCCTTCTTCTTCTTCTCCTCCTTCTTCTTCTTCTTCTTCTTCTTCTCCTTCTTCTTCTTCTCCTTCTTCTTCTTCTCCTTCTTCTTCTTCTTCTTCTTCTCCTTCTCCTTCTTCTTCTTCTTCTTCTTCTTCTTCTCCTTCTTCTTCTTCTTCTTCTTCTTCTCCTTCTCCTTCTTCTTCTTCTTCTTCTTCTTCTTCTTCTTCTTCTTCTTCTTCTTCTTCTTCTTCTTCTTCTGGAGTTCTATCTTCTTCTTCCTCCTCCTTTTCCTCGCTGCCAGCGCTCGTCATGCCAGTGGTTTTATGATTTGTGTATGGTGGTATGGTACGGCAGCGAGCGAAGGGTCATAGGTCGTCTCCGATCAAAACAGAGATATCCCGATCCCAGCAAGTTGACTGTGTGTGTTACCATCTACTCTGCAAAGGGAACTGACAGTGTTTTGCCATGGAAATCGTCAGTAGAATCACTTGCGATATGGACAATGATCATTCTATGGCTCTAACTGTTTAGAGGTTATTTTGCGAAAATTTCTGCAACGGACGGAAAGCAGAGGAATGAATTGTTGATAGATCACAACCCTCTCGCATTTGGAGTAATGTGGATCTCTTCATACATAGCAGCCTTGCAGTGACGATCTGGGGTGTGCGGCCCACTCCGTCCACACTGTATGGGTACACACAACAAGGCCAGAACACTTCCTACATTTGTATGCATCTGTTGGAACATACCAAGCACTCAAGCGAGTGGTCTTTTGTTGTGTATTTAAAGTCCATAGGTGGTCTAGTTTTGTTTATTATTGCGATTGGAGATTGAGAAAGAGTAGCAGACATGGCTGAGTACGAATGGTAAGTAGACTAACGTTGTTAGACTAGACGGTTCTACATGTTGCATTTTGAAGAAACAAAACAAAAACGATAGGCTATCTGAATGATATAGATTCTAGGAGGGGTTTATGACTTTAATTTTACTGATAAATTAACTGGTCTGGTGGGTCTAACGTTAGACGTTCTAGATCCCTAGGCCTAACTACAACTGTTTCTCACTGTTAACTTAAAAATTTACTCGGAGTCTCTAACAATCTAATTTGATTTACATGTAGGCCTACTTGTAACTTTAGATCTTTTTGTTCTCTCGGTGTTCACTTCTAGGAACAGGATATAGTATACCCAGTCATTGGGTGTCCGGACAGGTTGTGGGACCTTGTCTTCTTTTTCTTCTGAGCAAGTGCAGTCTATCGATACAATGACAATCAATGTGCTTTCGCACTGTTTGTACTTGTGGAGTCTGATACCCCAAATGTCCGTTATATTTCGTTTCCCATGCCAGTACCAAAATTTGACTGCGCACAAGAACAAATTTAATATGAGTAAATTACTCAAATGTCGGCGGTCAAATTTTTTGACGGCTTACTTTTCATCTTTTTTCTTCAATATGTATGTTAGATCTATGTTGTCCAAATGTTTTTGTTGTTTTGCTGATGATGACACATGCAGCCTGGAGTTGAATGTCCTGTCAACTTTCATTTGATGTAAATAGATCACATTTGAATGGGATTTATGAGAAATTTAATCAATTTAATCAGTATAATTTGCTTATAATGACTTGACACTTTAGACTTTTTCTTGCTCTCTCTTGTCAATGTCCGACAGGACAAACAGGCACCACACATGCATTTCTTCTTTCCCCCTCATGTTCCCATGCTCTCTTTGTAAATACCCCCCCCCCCCAACTCCTATCAAGTATCATTTAAACTATTTGCACGCATATACAGTAGATTGTGTGCACGGGGGTTGCAATGATTTTCAAGCTTTAAGCTTATGTTGCAATTCCTTTGCGTGTTCGTTACCTTGAATAATGTAGCTCTCTTAGTGGAGTTGTCCTGTAACTGCTAATCAATGTACATATACTTGTTGTATAATACTTGGCGATATGAGATGTACTTGCATACATTTGTATGCATTCCTATTTTGTGAGCACGCATGAAATCTTGAATAAATAAAATAAATAAATAAATATTGATCTCAGAAAAAAGGTTCCTGTGTGATTTAAGACAGTCATCCCAATTACAATTTGTATGACACTCTGTCTAAGGGCAATTCCATGAGAAATGTTCACTTTGGTGAAAAAATGAAGTTTTGAGTTTTACTTAAGTTCTCAAATATTCTGAAAAAGTAACATATATATTTTCATTTTTCACTAGTCTCATCTTTGTCATTGCAAAATTTTGTATTTTTCTCAGTCAATGAAAATACTGTATGATGTGTTGCAATGAGGCAAAAATTTGGCTATTTTTAAAGAGTTTAGTGTTCCTGTGTCTAAAGCAGGCCAGATATGTCCTAGAGGCCTTGTTCAGCTTTTGAATTATAGTCCAGTGTATATATCAACAGAAAATCACAACCAACTTCCTCAGCATTCATCAGTTTTTGACCCATTGATCCTCAAAGTTGTGTGATTTCTCTAACATTTGAAGCGTCATGTCCGTTACGTTTTTTACTATAAGTTTTCATAGCCAAGAGGAAATTAGTGTAAAGTTGCTGCAAATTCATTTTCTATGTTAGGATTGAATCCCCTTGCATGTGTGGAAACCACTTTTCTATACCACTTCTAGTTTTCCTGTAAATGGCGTAACGGACATGACGCTTTGCGTAACGGACATGACACCTCATATTAGACAAGTGGCAGAAATAACACTGTGGCTCAGTGAAACAGGGTGGTGATTAGTTTTAATTGCTTGAGGATAGTAGGACATTTCTATACTTGAGTAAATAATTAAGTCTGCACATCATTCAATAAAACAAAAACAAGCAGACTTTGCTTTCTGCCACTGGAAGACTCAGTGTTGATTTTAGATGATCTTGCTACCCTGTTACACCGGTTTGATCCATTCCCACCTCTTGTAATCCTGACTGATAAACAGCAGCTGTCATTCCAAGGAGTATTTAGACAATGGAGTTTTCACAGTTGGCCTTCCCTTCAATACTATAAATGAGCACTTTCAACATATACAAAGTAAGTACATTGTAGACAACATTTAACACATATTCGCCATGGAGTCAACACAACAGCCAGGAACTCCTGCACAAATGGATCCTCGTGCATCCAATGAACATGATCACTGATGATACAACAAAGAATCCAAATGTCACCAGCATCAATGTCTTCAATGATGGTGTTGTCTCATAATTCAAAAAAAAAAAGGTTTGTGCTGCATCCATACATGTACCTCTCTGATCTCTATGACTCTATAAATCCACACCTTCAGTGGCACGTTAATGAGATATCACTTGCCAAGAGGGCTGAGAATGGAATTGTTTCTTTATTAAGATATATTAAGTTGACAGTACATGTAGCTCTATCGTCAGAGAAAGTTGGTCTGAATGCTGCCTATCCATTTTATCAATACAACTAAACTAGATGTACCTCTATGCCAAGGGATATACCGATATATATGACAGCGCACAGCATCGTACAAAAAGCACAATTTTGAGATGCTTTGAGAAGATGTTTATCCACTGAAAGGTACACTGTATAATCATTTACAACCAGTTTGTTGGGAAAGCATCCAGTACTTCAAAAAGTCCTGCTCCCAAGCTGGTGAGAATAATGTAACCAGTACACCACTCTGGCAAGCCTTAAGAAGTGCCTAAGCAAGCAAGAAGTTGATTATACAATTTGTATGAGTTGAATTTGCCGTGAAGAAAACAAGAAATACTTTGTTGCCCAGGTGACCACTCTACATGGAAATGGATTACCGGTATATGTTGTGAAAATTCTCAGAAAAAAAAGGGGCTTGATCATTCACTTCTAGCCAAGAAAATAAAGCATTTGTTGACAATGATAAAGTACTGGCACTACTGTAGCAGTGGAAGTTTTTACAATAGTCTATCCAAGATTGGATAACAGAGGATGATTCTACTCCAAGGATGACATTAATGCCAAATGAAAGAACTTTGCAGAAATAAAATTTACATACCTTATTTCTTTCAGATGATAACATTAATTTGATAATGGTACCAAACAGTTTTGTGGTCCTGTTTCATTGCATAAAAGTTGATGCAATCCTGAGTTCATTTTAATGATGTTGTATGCAATCTTTTTATTTCATACAGATCTGGTTCTGGTTTGTTCTGTTTTCTTTGCCTATCCGCAGATATGGAGACATGATCTTCTGTGTTGTACATGTATGCCATTGTGGTACTCTGGGCATTTACTCTATGTGCTTTAGAGTAGCTGTTAGATCACTGAAACCTGCAATAAAAGGACTTTTTGATGTTTTGTTCAAGAACATAATGTAGTTAGCAGTGTGCAGTTATTTTAATCTTTTTATTTTGAAACAAAGAAGTGAAAATATGGTTCACCTTACAAGGGTGTCATGTCCGTTACGCTAGTGTATAATACTAAGTATCAAATATTAGGCCACTAAGAAAAAAATAACCACAGTATAAGATAGTAATATGTCCTGTTTTGCTATGGTGGGTGGTAGTAACTGGAAATTTGTCACTAATTGTAGCTAGCTGGTGCAGGAGTGATTTTTTTTTTATATTTGTTTGTTTTGTAAATATATACAAAGACTAACCCCCCTAAAATGATATAAATATAAGAAATATTACATGATTGCAGTTATGATATGTGTCCCTATGTTCTAAACTTACTATGCCAACAATTGAATATCTGCTATACCTTGTAATAAAAAAATTCTCTTAGCTTACAAAAAGTGGACAAAACTGTCATGTCCGTTACACTCGAAGTGTCATGTCCGTTACGCAATATTTTAAACTATTAAAAAAGAATGAACAGTAGAACTACTCTAAATTAGGACTTTATGAGTAAAGCATGACCTAAAGGTTTAATCAAGACCAAAACCAGCTGCATCTTATCCAAAAATTCACAGGAATTTTCATAATGATAAGTAGATCAAAATGCCTTGTCCATTTAGTGTCATGTCCGTTACGCTCGCTAAAAATGCAATTTCTCAACAACCACTTGATAAATTTCCATGAAATTTTCAGTGTACGTTCCATATACTTAAATGTGTCTGATAAACTCAATTAGAATCTTTTGGAGACTCCCAATTTCACTGTGTGATGGTTTGAATCACAAAAAAGTGGTCTGAATGTCATGTCCGTTACGCTGGAATTGACCCTAAGTGTCTGTATCATGCACAGTCTAGATCTAGTTAGTTTTAGAGCTTCTATTTAATAGAATAAATAAATTCTGGATTCCTCGGTGACTGGAATTGCATCATTGCATACTTGGGGCTGCTCCCCTCAGAAAATAGTGCCCGACCTGTCACCTCAGAATTATATATTAAATTTCAACTTGGTAGAGGCTCTCAGTGCATGTTATATTTGTTAAATACTCAATCTGTTGGAATACATTGTCATGTTGAAGTGAGACGGAGCGAAATGAATAGTGACCCAGCTACTGTGACGACGTAGGTCCATGCCTCTGGTATCACAGCCTTCTGTTGTATGTACATGTACATGCATCAAGATTCTTGTACCAGAGGCTAAATCATAGATTAACTGATCAATCAATAACTGATCAGTTGATTGATCAGAATGTGTTTCCTCTTTGTGGTCTCAAAGACAATGTAAACAAATAATTGAATTACACTGATTATCCAAATACAATAACATTTTTTTTTCTTTTTGACATAATAACTAATCGAAACACATTCAAATTAACTTGGCTTAACATCATATACCGGTACAATATAGGTCCCGTAGCAAGGCAAGGGAAGATGTACTTTTTTCAAAAAATGAAATTTTGTAGAATTCTCTTCATATTTTCCTTACGTTATAGGCATGGGACATCATGAATGAACTGTAGTATGGTAGTCATTTCATCCAGCAGTGACTCTGCAATTTAAACTTTAAAAATTCGTAACTTTTGAACAGATTGTCTGATTTTCCTCAAATTTTCACTGACAATGTGTTCTACCAATATTGCACTGCATTCACTCAATTCACATGTATAGAAAGGTGAACTTGTCCTTTAAAGGTTGAATGACATGTAGTATGTAACTTGTATTGTTCAATAGGTTGTACATTGCATCATTGAGGTAGGTCTACAGTACATGTTGTCATCCATATTATCAATATCTTCTCTTTATAACAATAGTTAATAGCAATCATCAGCGTTGGATGATTCTTGCATAATGTTTGTCCCATTCCCTGGCTTGTAGGCCCTACTCTTTATCAAATCTATTCAACACCCACCCATTGTCAAGAAGTATTGATAAGGAAGTATCCGCATGTATTTATTTTTTCTTTATTGTTATTATCATTTTTTTTAATTTTTTTTTTTATGCAGACGTCAACTAGCACAATTAGCCTGGCTAGGGAGTACGTATGACAGGTCCACAAATACTGTATGGTAGGCGTACAAGGAGTTCAAAGTGTGTCAGTTTCCTGTTCTGATGATTAGTTTCGTCCTGGGTTGAAGTTGAAGCCCAAAGTCGCCTTTCAGAACACACTGTATGGTTTTTACCCTTGAGGCAGTAGTCATTTATACATTATATCATGGAAGCATTTGGAATAGAATTTGTTAATTGAGTGCTGAAAGTGTCATTTAAGGCTGAATCATCACAATTTGAAGTCGCTGCATCACACAAAATGAAAAATAAAAACAGAATTAGAAAAAGATAGTGTCATTTTCCAATTGATAAAGAAACTCGGCTCAAGTATTGTACATGTATTGGTAACTGTTGTTTCAAAGTCATTTGCTTTTTGAACTTGTTTTGTATACTGTGTGTACAATTGTATGGGGGGTAGTGTTAATTTTAGTTGTACTGTATGTAATATCCCAAGAAGGGAAGTTCTGGAAACTGTTGGTTTTTATCAGGGGTAGTTCATGAATGATGTACTGTTTTTTTTTAAGTTTTATTCAGTATTTCAAATGTCCATACATAGCTACATTGTACAGTTCTTGCTTTTTAAAACTTGGCTGTCTTTCTGTTTCAGAAAATCACATTGACAGTTTATGAACGAAACATGTTTAATAGCTAATGGCTTCAATTAAAGGAAGCTGAGAGGAGCTTTCCAAGTACTTTCTCATTTACCATTTATACAGTACATGTAGTTTTATCTGTTAATGTTTTATTTTTAAATCCCTGGCCTTCAATGTTGTGATGTCTATAATGTACTTGTAGGTAAATGTTGTCACTGTGGTGCAATATACCTACCCGATCATCTCAAAGCTGTATTTGAATGTGTGTGTATCGTGCACAGCAAACATGAGGTTCAAAGTCGCCTTTGGTACAATGTACAACTATACAATAACTTCTGTGGGCCTACTGTACAATGTTATGTTCAATGGTAAAGGACCATTCAAGTGATTTGGGCAATGCTTGTTTTAGCTAGGCAAGCAAAAACGTCCTTTGTGTTTGAAAAGGGACAGACATAACAGAATGGAGAAAAAAAAAATAACTGATGGAGTACATGTATGAAGGTCAGTAGTGTGAGAATACTTTGTTCTGAAGTACAGTTGTAATACAAAGTTCTGCATGCTTAAATTACTTTTCAGTCACCAGAGAACTGTCAGTTCAGAGAAAATGCAGCACTTGGGCACCATTGTCTTCCTTGATTGATTGCAGTGGCGGATCCAGAGGGGGGCGCAAGAGGCGCACGCCCCCTCTTCATTTATCGTTGAAAACAAAAGAAATAAAAAGAAAAAAATGAAATGAAACCCGGAAGTGGCACCAGAAATATTAGTTGCGCCCCCCCCCCCCCCTTTACAGAATTCCTGGATCCGTCCCTGGATTGTGCTCAACAAAGCGAAGCAAAAAGAAGGAAGAATACATGTACAGCTGATTGAATTTCTTTCCCCATTTCACAAATACTGTAACCCCAAACATCTAATGCAATGTTTTTTACACTGTTTTACACAAAGTGCATCTACTGACACTGGGACAGTGTTGAGATCTGCTATATTGTTTGAATATCAGATGAAAAAATAAATGTAATTACTCTCTGAAAGTAGAAGTGGCTTTTAGACATTATTGCACTACAGTATGTATATTAGCGGGGTGTGTAGCAAGATTACACTGTAGAGGATGGTTTTCAAGGCCTGCTTGATCTATGATTTATGTTACAGTGTTTTGCAAGTACATGTACCATGTACAGTATGTAAGGTTCTCGAAAGGTTTTTACAGGACCTTGGTATGGTACATTGTATGCACTGATAAAGATGCATCCTCGATTGCTGATCCCCATTTTTACCGAGACTGATGTCGATTCACACTTTCGCATTCTCGTCCAGTGTTCAGATGTACATATGTGACCCGCTACAACAAAATGATCCTAAAGTCGGGTGAGGTCGATTATTTAAAAATTGCATGACAAAATTCCCTAATCTTTCTGCTTTTAATTGATATATAACACATCTTATGAAAATAATCGGCTGAGGAGATATCGATGTTTAAAAGAGAGCATGTCGAGACGTATGGGAAATCCCTGTTTCGAGAAAAGCGCCCTAAAAGTTTTCCTTGCGACGCAATCGCGATCAAGGGTCACGCTAGTCAATTTTCACCTCCGGACAATAGAAGGTAAACCCTAGCAACCCCCGAAATGCTCATTCAAGCACAGCGTCGGCGGTCTCCACACCGACCAATCAGTGACTAGGATGCCAGGGGAAGCGGCTGGGCATAGCGCACCCCGCCCGCACGCACCAGTCGACTTGGCAGTGTGCGAGCTTCACGCTTCGGTTAGCGGCAAGCAGCAAACTGACCAATGAGATCACTCCGGTTGTTGTTAGGGGCGGAGCCTATCTGTGGCGCTCAATCCAAATTTTCGAACCGGTTTCTGCTTGGTTGAAACGCCAAAAACTTGGCCCAGAAAAACGCTATTTTTTGGTCTTTCCTTTCATCATTTTGCTTCAAAATTTCGATAGATGATAGAAGACGTGTCAGACTCCAATAATATGTCAAAATCAGAAAATCGTAAGTTTTGACCAATTATGATGCTGTGACTTCAAACTCGATTTTCACGGCTTCGACCGTGCGCGACTTTAGGACCTTTTTGTTGTAGCGGGTCACATATAATTGGCAGACTCTACTTGTCATTCAGTGATTAGCACAACCTCTCATGGTACACCGTGAATATGTGTGTATCATTTGCATTTTGTTGAAAACCATGCAGTGAGTGGGTTAAACATTCAGTGAGAGAGTGTTAGTGGATCAATTGGTTTTCCCACAGGAAGAATTTTTATCTGGTGTTTCCCCCAGGGAGTTGTGTGGTTACTTATTTTTATACCCCCGCCAAACGAAGTTTGAAGGGGGTATATAGGAATCAGCGGACGGTCGGGCGGTCGGTCGGTCGGGCGGTCGGTCCGTTGCAAATCTTGCGTCGCGAACTACTTCCTCAGTTTTCAACCGATTCCCATAAAACTTGGCACAGATGTGTGCCTTGGGTTGTAGATGTGCAAGACATATTTTTTGACAGTACCCAAAAGTACGTTGCCATGGTAACGGCATATTATGGGCAAAAATGGGTACAAATCTTGCATCGCGAACTCCTCCCACAGTTTTTGATCATTTTTTATGAAATTAGGTACAGATGTTCATCTGAATATGTTAATGTGCAAGACACATATTTCGAAAGTGGCAAAAAGTGCGTTGCCATGGTAACAGCATGTTATTGGTAAAATATAGGGCAAAATGCTTCATGGCAAAACTGCTTCATCAGTGTTCTTCCAATTCTCATGGAATTCATATTGAATGTTTGTCTTAGGATATAGGTCAGCATTTTCTTTCAGCATTTCTTGACAGTTACAAAAAGTATGTTGCCATGGTAACACGCTCACATATTATGAGCCAAAATGATGGAAAATTTTGTGTTGCAAACTACTTCCTCAGTTTTTGCCCAATTTCCATGAAACTTGGTACAGATGTGTGCCTTTGGTTGTAGATGTGCAAGACGCATTTTTCGACAGTACCCGAAAGTACGTTGCCATGGTAACGGCATATTAATGGCAGAAGATCAGGGAAAGATCTTGCGGATTTAACTACTTCCTCAGTTTTTTGACCAAAGCTTATGAAATGTTGTTTTGACCAAAGCTTATGAAATGTTGTTTGGTGGGGATATAACCAGTCGCTGTAGCGACATTTCTAGTTTTTTTTTAATACGAACTGCTATCAGGTGATACCAAATACTGTATTCTGTTTTTTTTGCATACAGATATTTTTGCGAATGAGAAAGTCACAGACATTTTCGCGAGATGTTGTTTTTGCAAATTGACACGGAGGCCTTCATAAGCGCACTATGACCTTAGCGCATACAGTCTGTAGTGACATTTTGGCATCTTGTTAAATTCGCGGTCCAACTGTGATTCGTGAAATTCGTGAAAATTAAAGCCTCGCAAAAATGACAGCTTTCTAAATACAGTAATGGAATGGTGAATATTTTTCCTGCGATGGATTAAATATACATCATGTTAAATTTGCATATTCTAAAAAGGGGTTGAACTACAGTAAGTGAGCAGTACTGTGCAATTCCATATTGGGTAGAAGAAGCTTGATTCACAGAACAAGCATTCAATGAAATACAATGTACAATGTAAAACTTGAAAACATGTTATACAAAACTGTAAGAACATAGTATATTGTACATTGTACATTGTACATCATGTAGGTTAGCACCTATAAGTATCATGTATGAGTCACATGTAGTGTACCATGTACATGGTGTACATTGCAGTGTCGAACATAAGTGCCATTTTTTTTTCACTTTTTATTTCAAAATAAAGTCAGGAAAGCAGAATAAAAACAATTGTCACCTACAGCTTTGTACAGGTACCAAATGTACACTTTACTTTTGCAACTTGTACCAGTGTACAATTTGTACATGTACCATATACAAGTGTAGGCCTATATCTTTGATGTGCATTAAAGTGTGTCTAATTTGTGAACCTGAGAATGCATCCAATCACACTATTTTTATACACAATGTGTACGGTATGTTGCAAAGTCCATTTAATCCTTCTGTGTGTACACAGGCCTAGAATAGAGATCAGGAGAGAGAGAAAAAAAAAGAAGAAGATACCCTACAATGTACATGTACAATTTGTACAGCCTGAAGATTTGTTTGAATATCATCAATGTGTATCATGCATGATTGTACAGCGGAGTCTAGTGGCAGTTTTACAATCTTTCCTCAGGCCAAATATTGACTCGACAAGGCACAGTGTGTTCCTAAACTGTGTGTAAGATGCAGATCCCTGATATGGTTGATGCACATGTTATGAAATGAATTTGCATACCCAGGTACTATATACAGTGTACATGATGATACTTGTATCCAGGGGGCTAAAGAGCAGTGGTTTTTAAAGCTTTTCTAGCAGTCTCCAAATGTGCCAATATTTGATGCTGAAATGAATGGTCCTCTTTTAAGGCAAAATGGCATATTTAATGGCATTCGGGTAAGGGATGTCTTCGAGGGGGAGGAGTTTTTTTTGTCTTTTTTTTTCTCCATTTTTATATCCCTGAAACCGATGACTCACTCAGTAAACTTGTCACACGGGAAGCTGCACATTGAACTTCTGTGTTGTAAATCCCCATTTTTTATTCACAGAGGCCCAGATGGTGTTCTCATTGGTCTTGAAAAAGAAGAGAATCAACAAACCTATGAAATAAATGTTCATGAGATTCTGTAGTTATTACTGTAAAAGCTTCTGCGAAATCAAACACATGAAACCGTAACACGTTCATTTTAACAAGGAGAACCTTCACACACTTTTATTTTCATGGTAGTTTCAAGTTTCGTGAAATGCACAAAATTTGTCGCTTTTGCAGTACTGCAGGGGGCTTCGATGAGCTCAAGTGTTAGTGCTTCTGTAGGCCCATGTATTGAGATCTGTGAAGTATTGAGATGACTCATGCAATGTCTTGACTGTTTCTCAATCAAGACAGTCACGTAATACTCGTAATTGAAACAAATATCTCACTCCCCAGTTGTCCCAATTAAGCGGTGGGGGCTGTACAATGTTCATACACATTGCTGTGCACAGCAAATGTGGATTGCCCTAATCGCATTGCTAGTACAGCACAGAAGCTGCGTACAACTTTGGATTATTCTGGTGTAGTGAAACAGTGAGCATACATGTGTACACAGAGGTCTTGTGCAGTTGAGGTGTATGGCATACATGTACTGTATCTCCTGCAGCATTCTCTGTTTCCTGTGATAAAATACAAAGTTCTTCCTGTACCCAATACTACAGTATACATCTCTGAACATTTTTAGCGAGTCTAATTTTTTTGCGAGTCGGGACTTCCATGTTCCAGGTAATTTCACGAGAGGTTAAATTCATGATTGGGGAGTACAGTGTGTGAATGGGAAAATCAGGAAGTGTACAGTACATGTGCACATTATCCAGGCACACACCTACAGTACAGTGCACAAAGACTGGAGGCCGTCTAAACTATGCACTATCATGCACCATGTTCATGTACCCACTGCGTATGGGTACATGAAAGATACATGCATTTGGCATTCAAGTTTGGATCAGAATTTGTATTTTCAGGTGTTGTTGAATTCACGAATAGCACCCCACTTGTGAAATTTGTGCAGAAAAACAAAAAACAAACAAATGGTAAAATACTGTACAGTGTATGACGTGTACAGTATCAAACCCAATGATGAGATTCGAATATATTTGGACACACGCTTGATTTATACATTTTGTATACTGTATAGAATTTGACTGCCACTTTCAGTAAACCATCAATTCAGATTGAAATGTCTGTTTCCATGGTTACCTTCTTTGTGAGTAGTTCACACAATGTTTGCAAGAAGAAATTTGAATGTACTGTAATTGGTTATGATTTGCAGACAGGTCTTACGGTAAACCTGACAAAATAAAACCTGCCACACTGCTTCGTGGCCAAGGCATAAATGCAAAAAAAAATGATATTCCATTTTAATAACAGACAACAATTCAACAGCCATTGGATTTTATGAGTTCCGCCAGGCAAAATAAGACACTGCATAATTTGATACCATTAATAGTCCGGACGCTATTGTAATGATGAAGAACGTCGCATCAGACTGTTGAATCCGGTGACATTTCACGCCCCCTATCAATTCCCCTTCTTGCAGAATTTGCCAGGCAGGTTAAGTTTCAAAGGAAGCCACAATTGTAGGTGCCGATGACAGGTGGGGTGTACGCCCGTACTTTGCTGCTTACCCACTCCACTTTAGATGGATTTGGATCAGTTTCATCACTGCTAAATTTCATAAAACCAGCTAAGGCAATGCAGCCAAGTCAGTACCACAGGAACCACGTTAATAGCGAACTTTAGATCTGCGACGTGAACGCTTTAAAGACAACGCTGATTATGCAAAAAAAAAAAAAAAATGAAGAAAGTTCTGCACATGAGCAAAACAGCAGTTTTCATTGTCTAAGCCCGGAAGCTGTGTCGTCTTGGCGTTTGCGTTGCAAATGTAAAGCCTGCTATTACTATTGTAGCAGAGACTTTTGCACCATAATTCACAATTCTCCTTGTCACCTACATGTACAATGTAGCAGACAGTAGTTACGTTCAGACGGCAGGCCCTAACCTCGAGGTTAGGAAACCTCGAGGTTTAGCTCTTGCCCCCTAACTAGACGTGTGTCCACACGACGAATCTTAACCTCGAGGTTACGAAACCTCGAGGTAAAGTTTCTGCCCCCCCCCCCCCGCAACTACGAGTGGGTCCCACTCGATGTTAAAACCACAAAACCGGAAGTTTCAGCCCACACTACTAACAAGACGTCTATTTATTCTTTAGTCCAACCCTGTCGGACTCACTTACAGGTACTCTTGTTCTCTGTCATGGTATGCAGAGATAGCACTGCACTGATGACTTTATGCCTTTATGAAGATATTCGTCAAAAACATTCTTTTTAGCGTCAGAGGAGAATATAGAATACAGTAGCGAGTTCGACATGTTCAGTTTCAGAGATCAAACGCATGGGAAGAAAAGATGATGTTGTGTCGTGCGTCATAGGTTTTTCACGTGTAGTGTATTTGTGGTGTACGTTTGGGAGGTTGACCCGGAAGCAGAGGGAAATTGTGGGGGCTGGAGTTTACGGCGAGGTCACTCTTAACTTCAAGTTCGTTGTTTTTTGTGTCCACACGGTGCTTAACTACGAGTGGGGACCCCCCGCGGCTCGTGGTTAGAGCGCTAACCATAAGATTTCTCGTGGCTCGAAACATCGAGCAAACCTCGAGGTTTGCTAACTACGATTGCGTCTTCACGGTCCCTAACTACAAGCTCTAACCTCGAACTTTCCTAACTTCGAGGTTAAGGGCTTCCGTCTGAACGTAACTAGTATAGTGTACAGTCTGTTCATGTATGGCTGTACCTAATCGCAACAAATGGAATGCCAGGACCCTCTGGTCTAAAATACCTACATGTAGCAGCAATTATCCATGTTGACAGCTACAGCTGTACACTGAGTATAAATAGATAGGCTGGATAGCATACCATAATAACCAACTTTTGTCCTGTTAGTCACACAATTGCAGCTAAAGTAGGTATGATTTTCAGCATAAAGCTTTTTGAGGCAGAGGGGCCCTTATAAATGTGGAGAGGATGTGGAAAATGTGTCTGTGTGTGTGTTGTTGTTGTTGTTGCTGTTTCATGAAGAGGCAACCAGGCATTACATGATTTTGCGTGGTACACTGGTAATGATGTAGAATGTACCAGATAGCAAACTTTCACTTTCATACATGTAGTTCCAAGTTATGATTTGCTCTTTTATAAGTTTCAGTTCGAATAGTGGATGCTTTTGACAGCAGGAGGCTCAAGCTTTGTCAGTTTTGTTGTTGTTGATTTTCCTACTGTAAGTTGTAAAGCATGCCACAAGGGTTGTCAGTCATTATGAAAATAAAGCAGAACTCTCTCAGGGACGTGAACATGCCTATTAAAATATTGCACAATACACCATTTCTGTAATGTGTTCAAATTTCTTCACATGTACTTGCTTCGTTCAGAAAAGATCGCCTTTACCATCAGAAAGCTCACCAGAGGCTTGCCTTACCTAGCAACAAACTGATGAACGTGCTATTAAAGTCAATCCTTGCTACAAGTAGGAAACGGAATGTGAAGGAGCTGGTGAATGAAATCACTTGATACAAGGCTATGTAGGAAAAGAACATCCACAAATTTTATTACATTTACTGACACGGTTTACTATAAATGCAGACATTGTTAGACCACCTGAAGCGAAAGTTGAGCTCAAACGGATTGAGCTGTCTGCGTCTGCTGGGTCTTCCTGATGAGACATCATTGACATTTTGGAAGTGCTCAACAAATATATGACAGGAATACCCAAACTGCCATGTTAGAATGCTAGATACATGTTGTAGATACAGGTTTGTAGGAAGGCACTTCTGAAGAAACTAGAAGAAAGTCGCAAATATGATAACTCGCCTTGGCACTTTGTTTAGTCTGTTCTGAAACTCAGCATGTAGCGCCTTGCTCAGAACGAGAGGGCGACATACTGTACATGTATAATTGAAATTCACTCTTGTGCCCGGTTTTGAACAAAAAGACCAGAACGAGACTTGCTGAAAACTCGTCATTGTGCCTTTGGTGAGAAGGCAACTTACACAATATTACAATGACCACCACAAGAAAGGTGTGCCAACATTTGAATGGTCATATTTTTCTCTGAAGGATTCTTTGACTTTGCTCTTGTATACACTTCTACAATGTAGTAACCCCTGATGCAAAGGAGAAGAAATAAACAAGGAATATGATCTTCATGCAGAACACTCAAATGCAACAATGTAAAGGTTGCTTTCCTGGCAGATCGCTCAAATAATCCACAGCACATATATGTATAACATGTTGAAATTGAATTCCTTTGGGAGTTCAACTACACATTGCCAAGACGACAGGCCTCGATTTTGATTGATGGCTTCCTGCACACTCCAGTGCACACCACATTCGTTGCATTTTCAGCGTGTAAAATGCCTTGAATATCCTGCTGTCTCAAATGTGCACACAGCGACTTTAGCTCTAGCTAGTGTTGCAGTCTGCTAGAGAGAGGTATGACATCAGTTTGTACCATTTGGCCCAAATTCACAAAGGTGGTACAATTGAAACCATGGTTTAAACCATAGACATTTAGCATGGAGCACCAAGTGTTGCATGGCCTATTTCGTTACGAAATCAGTCATTTCATCGACAAAATGATCATTCTGTAATGAAATGACAACATTCGTTGACGAAATGACAACATTTCATTGACAAAATGATCATTTTGTTAACGAAATGACCATTTCGTCAACGAAATTACTGATTTCGTAATGAAATACCAGGTAGGCCATGCAACACATGGCGCTCCATACAAAATGTCTATGGTTTAAACCATGGTTTCAATTGTACCACCTTCGTGAATTCGGACCTTGGAGTGTATTACATCCCAAGCAAAGTTTGAACCCCCCTCCCCCCCACACACACACAAGGAAAAAAATAACAACATCCAAAAGTTTTTAAAGATGATTGATTAATAATACAACAGAGAAGAGCCTTTGAAGTACATATCAATTCATTTAGCATTGATGAAATGTATTCAAGTGAGGCTGTGTGGTAAACAGATCAGGCTAGAGAATAATTTTTGCTAAAAAAAAAAAAAATAAATTACATACTGTCGTTAAGTACAGTCAGGAATGCTCAAGAAGTTGCCGGTGCACATGGTCCCATGCATTCACATCTGTATTGGCAGATTTGAACAGACATGGTCTTCAGGAATGTCATCTTCATTTTAATTTCATTTGGTACTATGTTTCATGCATGCCCAACATTGGTCAGCCTACAATTTCTGTTATATCTCTCAAATTACTAGATGATGTTTCATCATCAAATGCTACTTTGGCCACTTCATTTATTTCATAGGAAATGTAAAAGGGACAATCTTTTTAATTTATCTGAGATTAAATATTCCTAATATATCAGTCATGAAGCACACAATAATGCCTACAGAGGTAGGTCAAATGAACTATATATTTACAAGCAATTATCAAAGATCACTCATGGTCAGTGAAGGTGTTGCTACAATTCACAAAACTTCATTTACTTTACTTTACTTTTGATACCAAAGTGATAAACCATCAGTGATACAAATTAATTGGCAATAATTTCTAGGAATATTCATTGAAAGGGAAGGCATATTTTGATGAAAAATCATAACAATAAAACAGTGAAGATTTGGAGCAAAACAAGGATAAGTTTCCTTAATCCCTCAGGACAAGAAGACAGACTCACTGCCCGTTTGTGACATTGCTTTGTGGAAGTGAAGCAGCGACGTGGGATAAATTCTTCAGCGATAAACAGGGCACTTGAGGCCCGATTTTATAAGGCAGAGGCCAACTGAGGCACAGAATGGAGCTAGTGCGCCGAGTAAATGCGCTTTGCTGTACAGCGCTTTCGTAACAAACCTACGTCTTGTATCCAGCAAGCCTCATTGTGCATGCACGATGCTGCTGGAATTGTACAGGTCTCTTACTGTACATGACAAGAATAATTTGTATGCTTTGAACATCACTGCTTACATGTAGATGTTGCGTGTGGGGTTGAAATTCCTAACCATTTGCAATGACACAAAACTACTTCGTGCAGCATATCTTCACATCCTAAAGCACAAGACAAAATATACTCTAGCTACATAAGTATTGGAATTTGCTCATGTGGAAGGAAGTGCTCATGTTCAACTATTTGCTTTAAAAGCGTAAGATTTTGAAGAGAAATGAACACCCCTGGAAACGAAAATGATGTCAACTCCTACCATACCATGTTCCTGATACATATTTCCATGTTTGCTTCTTTGTTTATCTTTATTTCTTTTTCGAGTAGTTTTGGTGATTAAATTTGTGGGTTTTCTCATTAGAGAATGGCATGTCCAGAAATTGCCATGGTTTAGATTCTAAGACACTGAGAACTGATTGATTCTAGCTGTAATTGAGTTCCTTCACAGATGAAATAATATTTCTGAAACAAGGGACACTCAACTCAAGATGATACTTCATACTTTGAATCATTCCATACCATAAAGGGCACATTGGGTTGCCATGCACATTATGTTTTACTATGAACATATCCAAAAATTTGATATAAAATGGAAGATGTTGATTTTTATTTTTGTTATTTTTGTTATTTATTTTTTTTTGTTAATTTTTTGTTATTTTTTTTTAACTGTTCCTTTCTTTTTATCTGTAAATTGTTCAAATACTTTTAAAGATGTTGGTTGGCCTTCCTGTCCCTTTTATGCAGTTTATATTATTTGAATTACATCACATAGTTATTATTTTAGAGGTTTTTGTTCTTTCATATCCTTCCTGCTGTGTTGAAACTCCATAACTGTGGTTCCACATTTCAACAAACTCTAGAAATTTCTCAATTTTTTTTTATCTGTCAAAAAAACCCAAACAACTAAATTCATTCAATCAGTGGGGAGACATGATCTGAAATTTCAGCCCAGAAAGGGATGGAACTTGGAGGAAAGTCTTCCAGTCTTTTGTGTTATTATTGCAAGCTGCTTGTCATGTTCAGGACATAAAGAAAATGACTGCCTCTTCAGAATTTCACTGTGGAGAGACGGTCACAGGAAATGACAGCAAATATGCTCTTAGCCATTCATTCTTCATCTAGATTGTTTACCGATCCGTGCAGAGACGGAAAGGGGGGCTCTTGCTTGCGCCGTGGCGCTGCGGATAATGAAAGTTTGATGGCACAGAACTGATCATCAATATGACGAGAAAGTCCCGGGATGCACTTTGTATGAGGAAGGAAAACATTAGATGCAGCTGCTCTCATATTCATTCTAATCAGGAGCACCAACACAAGAAGGAGAGAAGAGATGGGAGAGAGAGAGGGTGTATATATCATCAGCTGAGAACCAGAAGAGCGCTATCACGTTCCAAGATTTGAGCGTAAATTCAAATGAAGCAATCAATTTTCATGAAATAAAAAGTTTACTTTTAAGCCAAAAGTGTGTCGATTCATAAGCATTGTTACAGATGTTTAAATCGATTAAGCAGTGCCCTTGTGCTTTTGATCTGTCATATTTTACTGAAAATGAAAATAATTTAGAATTGACACCCTAGTGTTGAGGAGATCAATCTCTACAACATGATACCAATGACTTAGTACCCCAAAATTTGTAATATTAGCGCCGTTCTGGTTCTCAGCAGACGATATCTGTAGACAACTTGAGGCATGTATAGATGGACAGTAGATGAATCAACTTTATATTGAAATCTCCATGGCAAGATTCACTCCTGATTCCTTGTAGAATACAAACTGTACTGCAAACAGGTGAATTCCTGTTTAGTTTTTATTTCAGCACAAATTAACTGATGAGCAGAGGGTTGAATAGATGAAATTAAAGATCACAGATGAATGGATGGATAGATGGAAGGATGAACAGAGAAAGATGGTGATAAAGATAGTAGACAGCAAAAGAGAAAGCTGAAGAGAGTGAGACAGAAGAATAGGACTAGGAATAAAAATGGATTATCAATGCAGAAACCAGAAAATGGAGATGAAGAAAATACTTCAGTACCTCTATCAGAATTCAAGTTGAGTAACATTTTTTTTTTTGAGGGGGGGGGGGGTGGAGGAGGAGAGAGGAGAGGAGGATGGCTAGAGTATGTATTATCTGTTATTGAGTTGGATGCATTGAGGTATGAGGACATGCTTAGTTGCCATGGCAACACTGCATTTCTCCTCTTTTTTTTTCAGTTGGCTGTGCAGATGGATGTCAAAATGGATGCGAGCAAGAAGAGATTGCGAGTGGTGATCATTTTCTGAGGGGAATGATAATGGTAGAGAGATCTGTGTGTGTGTGGAGTGATAAATTTTAAATTAAGCAGTATGGGGCCCACGAAGTTGCTTTGGCCCCCCCCCCCCACCCACCTTTGCCGTATATTTGGCAGAACACAGTGAGCAAAATTAGTTTTTCTTTAAGAGCTTATGATGGGGGAGCAGTATTACAAATGCAAAGAGAGCTTTAATAATGCAGAGCTAGGATTAGTTACAGTTTTCATACTGAAATCAGCCAAACATAATAGCAATATGTTTGTTTAATCTTTTAATATGAAACTTGTACAGTAATGATGGTGCAAGTCTTATTTCAAAATTAAAGAAATATCTCTTCATGCATTTCTAATTCACTTGTGCCCGACTCTTCACAAAATTGCCTGTGTTGCCATAAATAAATACATGTACATAATAAATACAGAGCTTTTGTAAGAATGCCACTGACTTCTCATTTTGTGTGTGTGTGTGTGTATTTCAATTTCTATGAAACTTAATCTTTCAGTTTGCATGGATTAACTTTCTTTTTGTTTTTCTTTATATCAAAGTCAACATGAATGGCTAGTCTTGCTCAAGCCTGATGCACTTTTAATGCCATGAAATAGTTTGTGATTGGGAAGAAAATGCCGGGAAGTGAGGATTTTATAATTTGGTAAATAGAACAAGAATATAGGCAAAAGGTTAAATAGTTTGTGTATTAAAGTTGTGGGCTGCTAGAACTGCCCCATCTTCTAAGGGTGCGTTCGAACGCTCTAAAGCGAACCAAAGCGAACTGAACTAAAGCGTACCGTACCGTACTGTGCCAGTTTGGGAGCGTTCGAAAGCTCTGTGGGGAGAAAGCGTACCTCTCGAGTTATTTTTAGAAAAGGTCACGCTTGTTTATAGCGAGAAGGTCATTCACCTTGCGCTTGACCTACTTACAGCTGTCCCGAACAAAGAGAATGATGTTTTTGCATTGTGACGTATGCGCATTATACGCGCATGCTTTACAACGAACTTTTGGTACGCTTTGGTACGCTTTTGGAGCACATCGGGAAGTGATCCACTTTTGGCTCGGTATAGTACGGTACGGTACACTTTAGGAGCGTTCGAACGCTCCCCTGGCGCGGTACGGTACGGTACAGTTCACTTTAGGAGAGCGCTCGAACGCGCCCTTTGTCTATTCAAATAGAGAGATATTAAAAAATGAAGGAGGGGGAGGGGCATATTGGAGGAATCACTTGCTCCCAAAACCAAAGTAATAATGAGTAATACTTGGACAATATACTATAAACATGGGGAGGGGTAGAGAAAGATGAAGAAAAAAAGAGAGAGAGAGAGAGAGAAGAAAATAGCCCATGGCCTGTAAGGCATGATAATACTCAAAATAGGTAGGTCAATAATTGAAATGCATGAATAAAATTTGAGTGGGGTGATGCTCTGGCCAGTATCAAAATTGGAGCGTATATAAGGAGTTATGGAGCGAGGTAATGCTCTAAATTGGTCATGAATGGATAATGAGATAAAGAGTGAGTTAATGGCTGTATAATGTGACTTGCTGGCAATTTATTCAGGGTTAGTCGGGATTTCCTGGAGGAAAGAGCCAGGAGTAAAACCAGTCGTCTGCAAAGCTTCAGAAAAGAGGTGGTGGGGTGGGAGTCCATGATAAGACACTGAATCAGAAATATATGGACTTTTGACTCTCTTTTGAAACAGGAACTGCAAGAGATTTTGAGAGTTTCCATTTCCTTTTTCTAATTAATAAATTGGAAAAGAATTAACCTGAGTAAAATGAAGGTTCAGAGGGTTACTTGGCAATATACTTTAAAGGGATAGTACAGTTTTGGGTGGAGTTTCCAACTTATTTTGATGGTTATTTTTTTTTTTGAGATAGTGAGAAACCTGGTATGAAATATGAAAGAGCATATAATTCCAAGAGGAATTCAAAGTTTATTTGATGAAAATAGGTTTTGAATTGGCTGAGATATCCAAAAACAAAGCGATCCTAATAAAAGGTGGGACCCACCTATTATTAAGATTGTTTTTGTTTTACTTTGTTTTTGGATATCTCGGCCATTTCAAAACCGATTTTCATCAGATAAACTTTGAATTCCTCTTAGGATTGTATGCTTTTTAACATTTTATCCAGTGGTTTATCTTGCAAAAAGTTAAAAGCTGAATTCTCACCTCAATCAATTAGTGACAATTAAAGAAAAAGAAACATAGAGGCTACTTATTCACATATAGGCTATGTGACATGCATAGTTTAGTTAGCCATGTGAGTACACAAACTATATTGCTGCAGCACTTCTGCTTGTCTGTACATAAACCCGTTGTGGGAAATTATTTCGCTTCCTTCATTGAGTACTAGTGCAGGTTGGTATTGCCAGAAGTCGTAGGTGTTACTAGGTCAAAACGTGTTATTAGGACCAAATTTTCTGGTAATTCCCCCACGTTGCTTTATAGGCTTTGCGCCAACCTTTGTATTAAACACATTGGGAAATATGTGTAGCTCTTGCAGTTCTGATCAGGGAGGTGAGATGGGTTTCGTCTCACCTCCCTGTTCTGATGGATTCATGGGCTTATTCTTCAGTGTAATAGCACAACACACACACACACACACACACACACACACACACACACGCGCGCACACAGACACACCCTGAACCAATTCTATCAATTTCTTCTTCTTCTTTTTTCTACCATTGTTTTCCTGCCTGCCGAGGGTTAGATTAACCAGAGTCGAGTATCGAGCCACTTTTTGAAACAGTGGAGATACAGCTGGACAAATAGAACATCTTCGTGTCAAAACATTCAAAAAGGACGGCCCAGGCCAGTTCGATTCCTTTGCCACCAGAAGAGTGGATGGAATGGAAGGAAGGAAGGTGGGAAGGAAGGATTTGTTGTCATGGTCACCGACTTATGGCTTGTGTGTCATTGGCTTCTAAAGAGTGTACTTGATCAAATTGGCAACACTCAGTTTGAGTGTGTGTGCGTGTGTGTGTGTGTGTGTGTTGTTGGAAAGTGGATCAGGGTTAATGGACCAGAGATCAAAGGGTTAGAAAATGAAATTTGAGCCTTATGCCAGCTTCTTTTCTTTTTAAAAAAGGGCCACGTCCAGTGCACTCCTTCTTTATTGCACAGAAAATAAAAAGTGCCACACGCCGTAACCTCGGTATAATGGTAGACAAAAGATCTCAGTTGTACGTGGCTACCAATGATACATGTATCACTTGCTGGCACATGATAAGTTCAGGCTATTCAAGTCTGTAGGCATACCCCTTTTGCACCTCCTCCTTCCTTGAACACAATTCAAAAATGATGTTGGGAATTAATTGTTGCAGCTGGAAGGGGAAACAGATGCATAACCTTGTATTTTAGTGGACAGCTGGTTTACATGATATGCCTCATCACCTTCCATGCTTTATTAAGTCTTTGTGTGCATTAAGAGAGCCTGATTGGTACGGAAAAACCCCAAACATTGTAGGAGAGTGTCTATTGTATTACTGGTCCTTTTTTTGTTACTCTGAATTCCATACTAGAGGACGAAATTTGGAGCAAAGATAACACTAGTCATTCACAAAGTCCTAAAAATTGCAGATTTCGCAAAATCATGTGACTTGTTCGCTCTGATTTTTGGGAAGTACACCTCGAGTTATTACAACCCCTCTACAAAAAGTTATCTTGTAGGATGGTGCAATGTTGCATTATAATTCTGGACACAATTTTTGTAATTGAATAATCAATGTCTTTCACATCTTAATTCATGCACCGGAATCACTATTCATTATTATCATTATTATTCATTATTAAAAGGGCTAACATACTGTACACATTTTGAACAATTTACATGATAAAATGTTGTGATAAATTGACATCTTCTAAATCTGAGGTGAAATGTGAATTTCTAATAGCATTTCTACACTTTTGTGTCGTATTTTTGGCGATTTTGGCCCATACAATGTTCAGTTAGGGTAGTCTGCAAAATCTCACGTGCGTGTTGAATGTCATTACTACACAGAAATGTGCACGTCCGGATTACCATGCTGTCTACTAATACCATGTCTGTATTATACTCTCTATCCAAAGTCCCTGACACAGAATTGGTTAAAGGAACTGGCCCTCATGTATCTGCTATAGAACTTGTTGCACCAATATTGCAGATTATTATCCATACAGAGGATTTTTAGAGCCCAAATACAAATGTTATGTTGTCGACGCACCTCATAACCTCTGACCCACTTAGAAAGTTTGTTGAACTCGACCAATATTTTTTGTCGAGGCAACCAATATTTAAAATATTGGACGGCAAGAGGGGGATTCCCCAAAGTTTTATAAACTGCACCGTGATTGGTTGAGATATACGAGATGACCCGAAATATGAAATAGAAACGTACTCTGTGATTGGTCAATCACGAATTAACTAAATTATCGTTTTTTCTAAAATTCTGTGTTTATAGAAACAAATTTCGTATATTAATAATTAGTTAAAATTGTACATTAAAATACATAGATCACTGTTTTATCTGTGAATGAAGTGGATTAACTTGCACTGAAGAGTGTAGGCCTACCATACCCCATGTCAGGATCAAGTACAGGAGGAGACCATACAGCACTCAGAGACAGAAAGGGTTAGTGAAAATATTCTTTGCTAAAATCCTCTGTAGGATAATAATGATAATATTGGATGTCCTATTTTCAGTTAATACAAGGAAATATTGGACTCGCTAAGCAAAATATTGGACTCGTCTTCGACTCGTCCAATATTAGTGCATAGCTCGTCCAATATTTCCTTGTATTAACCTCAAGGCCATTTCCCATAGATGCCGAGTATACTCGGGACTCGTCCTCAAGGGGATGTCATATATGAAAGAACTGTTACAGGGACTGCCACAGTAAACATACGTAGATTTGTAAACAATGCTTGATTAGATGACAGCCCTTTCCTCGTAACAAAACGACTAAAAAAAGTTTTCTAGGATTATGACACACAAAAGAAGAAGGAACAAAGATGAGGTGGGTGGGAAGAGGGTAATGAGTGACCTGGTGTGATTTTACTTGAAAATCTAATAATTGATCATGAATGTGGTTATTCTTAAAATGATGAATTAACATGATTTGTGTCTTTGTGGTAGTTGCCATCAATTAAAACTTGTTGGCTGTTGTAAACAACTTTTTGCAGTAGGAACCATACTGCAGGGTGTTTGTGTCTCTATACTGTTTTATCCATAAAATACAGTGGACTCCCGTTATAACAAAGTCCTCAGGACTGGCAGTATTCTTTTGTTATATGTAGAAATTTCATCATAGCCGAACAAATAAACAATAAAAAACAGAGAGCCGAAAATTTTACGACCTGGATTTTCATTTTGTTGTAACCGGAATTTTGTCATAACCGTGTTCGTTATAACGGGAGTGCACTGTATAAATCAATTTTATCAAGTCAAGGCAAAGTTAACTCTATGAGAAGCATTAGGCCCGTTCACACACAAGGGAAAAACTGCGATTTAAAAATCGATTTTCTTATCACGATCAAAATTTCGAAATTTTTTCCTGTGTGGACAGAAAAATTTCACTAATTTTCGCGATCCTAATCGCGATCCAACTCGCACTAGTAGTGCGATTTTTCAGAATAATCGCAATTATTTTGCCAAGCGTAGTGTGTGTGAGCGCGATTGAGATTCGGGAATCGGTATTTTTGATCCCATCGTTCGTAGCGCGTGAACGTCAACATTATTGGGACCCTGGGGTCAGTTTTCGGTCATGCAAGTTTCGCGCATGTGCCATTTGGCCACTGATCATTCTTTCCTTGCTGCGAAGTGCGATTTTTCCTTGTGTATGAACGGTCGAAAGAAAAAAAAAAAGGAAATTTGGATCGCGATTGTAATTTAGATTTTCGTTGTGTGTGCACGGGCCTAGTATGGCAAGGAACATTGAAAGGGGTGAGGGAGATGGTGGTTGATGGAAGGGAAGGAATCTGGTTTATGGAGCATGACCCAGAATAATAATATGCACAATTATGTATTTTTTTTTAGATGCGGGCTGTATGATTGAAAGAATTTATGTTCAGCAACTTCGACCTGATTCACTGAATGCATTCATTTTGCTTTGCTTCTGATGCAGCGCTATCTTTGATCACATTATTCCTCACGCTTGAGTGCTTTCCTGTACATTTGTATGAAGTATGGCTGTTTATTTGCCACCTCTGTGCATGTTTAGGTACTATAGAGTACTGTATATGCCAAATATATTGCGAGGTTTTTATTTTCACGAATTTCGCGAGTTGGGTGCTATTTGCGAAATTAAAGACACGCGAAAATATTTACTCTGATCCCAATGTGGATGTGACGTACGCATGTACACTGTACATTTCTCCGTTCAATACAGGACTCCACGATCGCGAATTTAACCACTCGCGAAATCGTCAGGAATTCCCGATTCTCGAAAATTTAGACTCGCGAAATATACATGTATGGTGTATACAGTATTCAATACAACTCAGCTGTACATGTACCTAATATTCCAAGCTGTACATAAACCAATGCTGTAGGCCCAAAACCACTATTTTGGCACAATTGGACAATCGCAAAACGCGAAAATTAAAGTTTTTTGAATAGGTTTCATTTTTATACCTATCCATGACACAAATATTCAAGTTTGTAGTTGAAAAATATGAACACACAATCTTGCTTTATTTTTGTGGTGTGATAATTTCTTTCATAGGGCATAGATTTCATCATGTAACATACGTTACCAATGTCATTCTATTTCAAATGCTTTAAGATTGGTGACTACAGTCTATGATTGAGATAATTATGCGTCAGATGTGCAGTATACCATCGGCTGCCATGTTTGTAAATGCTGCCTGCAGATGGGAAGGATGGCAAATGACCTGTATGCTATACTGAACACAGCATGTCCTATTGTGTTAAATCTTATTTCATGTAATGTTTATTTGTTTTCTCGATACTTTGATGTCAGACTTTCTTCAGAAAATATTTTCAACATTTATTAGTCCCAAATTGCCAGCCAATTCTTGAGTATCATCGATGAAACATGTGAATCTATGTGCGCAAAAATATATTCGTCAGATTCCACGTAACGTATGTTTCACGTTAATGTAACGTAAGTTACAAAGATAATACTACTACATGTGCAACTGATTTTGGTACTTTTTCTTTTTGGTTTTGGTATATATTCTTACATTAATTTCTCGTCAACTCTAAGTGAACGTATATTATAACAAGATGTCGCAATATCATGGTGATACAATTCTCAAAAATTACAATTGAAATAGTTGTAAAACTGCAAGACTTTATAACATGTCCGCGTATAAACTCTGGAGTAGAACATTAATCCGTTACTGTTGATATTTTGAAGACAATTGGCTTCATACTTATGAATTTATGGCATTAAATGTCATGATGTGCGTGTAATATAAAATGAGTGGTGGGTAACGTAGGTTTCACTTCAATTTTATCATAATGGAAGTTTTCGTATGCTTGACGTCTTGTAACGTGTTATCTTCATATCATGTTTTGTAACTTGTTATCTTCAGCTGTCACTTCATGCTGTTGAAAGATATGTTTCGAATCCATAACTTTACAGACTCCATAACTTTGCTGTCGCAACAGTTATTCTATGCAGGAACAGTTTGAAAATAGCAGTTTCAATACAATAGTATTCACAAAATTTTAACACTTGTATATAAAACAAGAAACGGCAGAAACGAGATGGTTACTCTATTAAAGTGCTTCATAATGAACAATAACGCCGTATTACTTGTATTTGAAATTTCTGAACTCGTTAAACAAGAGATATGGACAGAAGGAACCAAGAAATGTTCTTTGTTAATTAAATAAATGACCACTTTACTAAGTTGACTATGGCAAATGAGGTCGATGAAATAACGTCAAATTACATAGTTGCATTAGCACAATACTGGGTAGGATGAATGAAATTGTCATTAGTGAAATGATGTACTCGATTGTCCTTGTTATGTATGCATAAGACAGTATAATCCACAACGATAACAAGAATAACAAGTCTTGCATTAATAATTCTTGCCGTATCTGGAAATTGTCTCCTGCATGGAAAAATGTTTTTGAATCTTTCAAAAGAAAAGTGAAAGGACAAGTTGCTATACATGCACAACAAAGGTACTGATAATGATTACAGGCAGGCCCGTAAGTAGGATTTTCATGGGGTGGGGGATGGGGTCAGAGTTAGAAAAAGTCGACTACTTCCAATTTTAATCACCTGACAGGGAGAAAAATAAAAGCTCCCGTGCCATTTTTTCTTTTGTTTAATTTCTTTTACCGGGTCTCATCGACTGACAAGCAAGAAAAAAAAAGAAAGAAAAGAAAATTGAAGAAATATAAAAAAGGCTTCAGCTTTAAATTCTATGCTGCCAGTACAAGCCAAATTTCATGTTTTTTTATTTGTTTATTTCAAACTGGGGAGGAGGATTCTGCGTTTCATTTTTTTCTTTTTATTTCCTTTTATTTATATTTTGACTGCTGGCAAAGGGGCGGGGGACCTCGAACCCCCTCCCATATAGTTACCCTGGTAGGGTAAATAAAAAAAAAAAAGATGCGTGACTTTGCTTCTTTTTTTGTCAACTACGCGACGGGTACATGCTTTTTTTTTCTTGAATCTTTGCTTAGAGATATGATTTTTCGCCAATCTGATTGCAGCTTATACGTTCCCTATATATGGGGTTTTAATCTTAGCACTGCTCTTCCCCATTGCAACTGCATTAACTTCAACGAGAAGGAAGAACAAAAAAAAAAATGTTGATGTCTTAAACATATATCTTACTGAAACATACATCACTATAATTATCATTAGCATTATTATTATCATGTAGGCCTGATCTATGATAGTATACTCAGTAATAGTTAAAATTTACATTTCTTTAATGCACATGTATTTTTGTTACCTTTTCTTCATTCAAAGTGTGTTTTTCTTCACTTTGAGATCATCAACGATATAACGACACAAATTTGAGTTAATTTTCTCCGTTAAAAATAGTCAGGTAGTAGTAAGTCACCATATTGATTTATGATAACCGAAGATAAATATAATTGAAAAGACTTCTTTCCCTATGGAATTCCTTCATCTATAGTTCTAGAACAATGAAATGTTATTTTTATCCACTCACATTCTCTAAAATATCCTTTTTCAATGACATGAATTGATGAAACTTACGTTACCAAAACTAGAAACTTACGTTACTATATTAATGCAGGGACCTGATCCAATAGTTTTGAAGTAGAGATCTGCGTAATCCCTAAGTTTATTAGCTATTCATTTAATTTTCTTAAAACAATGTTAAATTCATTGTTTATGCCTGGAATATGACATCATTAAAGCGAAGTTGAACATCAACGCCCACCAAACGATTTTTTTTCAAAGATACTATGATTATGTCCCCATTTACTGCATCCTCCTAACAAACAAGAATATACAGCTGTAAATTGATATGTTTTGACGGAGAAACTCATCAACATCATAACTGCAACAATTAAATTGTCTCAAATTAAATGGGCTTTTCTGTGGATTGTCTGTTATCAACATGACAACATCTTGAAACTTACGTTACCAAAATTTGAAACATACGTTACGTAATAAATTGAGTGATTTATTTAAAAAGAATAAACCTGTACAGCAAAGCAATAACTGGATTTTTACGGTGGAATCTACTGACTTAATAAAGACACAATAAACAGAAGTAAAGCATGATTCTATGAAAAACAACAACACCTTTCCAACAATCAAATACTTACTCATTTTTTCAACACATCATGTAAAGGTATTTTGCGCGCTGCCAATGCTCAAGATGCCATTGAAAGAAGTTGCTGAGCTATCCCATCACCTCAAATCGACGGCACAGATTCGAGAAATGTACATTTAGGTGGTAATTAATGGTGTAATTAAGCTTTCTGTCATTTGGTGGTAACGTAAGTTACATCACGTATGTTACACTTGTGGATTAAATCGTATAAGTTAGCAACATAATAATGAATCTTCTGCCACCCATGGGTATGACGGCAATCTACTCCATTAGTCTCAACTCTGGAACAATCATTCAGAGCCATGCACCTTCATACTTTTTACAAAGATGGTAACGTATGTTACTTCTCTTAAATCTACCTTTTTAAAATCTATATTTGCGAGATTAGCAGTCGCATGTCTTTTGAAGCTGAGTGATGAAATATCTTTTAACATAAACTTACACCCCTTTTGGTCAGAAAAACAATACAATTGTGTAGTACTCACTGTAATAGCATAACCAACTTGGCAGTACAAAGATGGTAACGTAAGTTTCAGCGGATCTGGCGACACATTTCCATCAGTTATTTTGTTGATAAAGAATAGTTAGTTTAAAAAGTTGTGTTAGGTTTTCATAGAACCTTAAGCCACTTTTCTGAAACCGTGAGTAAGATTTCTCTTTATGCTCATATTTTCCCACAAAGTTGAGAAAACATTAAAAATCATCGTTGGCGACATGCACTTTTAAGCCTGTTGGCCGAACTTAACCCTCCACCAATGGCTTAGTGGTATAACTTCGCTTTCGAAATGATTTCAGGTTTTGTTTATATGTCCCTTGGCATCACATAAAATCACAGGGGCATTTTGAAAGAGCTTTTAATCTCTCCTAGGTGAGTAGGAACATAAGCGACACGATTTTCGACCAATTGCGCCGAAATAGTGGTTTTGGGCCTGTACTGTTGTTTGCTCAATCAACCTCATGTTTTTGTCTATTTTGTATTTTTTTAAAACCACATTATGTTTGCAAATCATGTATTGAAAACACAACATAAAAAAACTTTTTTTTTTTTTTTTGGGGGGGGGGGGACAGCATTCAGTCACATCCAGTTGTTTAAATTGTAGATAATACCTGCAAAAGATACTTTTGAATTCCATTGAGATAATCAGTTTTGGAGCTAAACAGAATAATCAGTTAAACTAACAGGAGGGGCGATATTGAAGAGATAAAAGAAGGTAAGGAGTGATATTCCACTGTAAATCTGGTGTAAAGTCACAATGAAATTGTGACTTTACACCAGATTTTGACTTTGTGACTTTACACCAATTTCACTTCACAATGAAATTTTCCTTTAGGGAAATCTTCATGTCATGCAGTTTTATACAGCAGCATAATTATGACACCTCTGGAGCATGGCTTTTGTCCTGAATGAAAATGAATAAGATGTTTAATCTGATTGTGCTTTACATAAATTTCAGTACATGGGCCCACACTTGAACATCACACACTTGCTCAGACTACGCACTTGCATACATCAATTGAATACAAATTTTTATTTGAGCATCACGTGGTGATTTAATTGGAAGCAGTATCACAATCATACAGTGCACCAATATAGCTCTAAAGCTATAAAATATACATGTACAACATGTATCTCGAGGTAACCATGTAAGAGGCAATTAATGAGCATTTGAACTTTTGCATAGTCACATAACTTTCCAGACCGAGTCACATTATTTCTTAAAAATTGATATGTCAATCTGGTGTCATCATTATTAATCAAAACCACTTAGCCTTTTACGTTGATTTTAACCCTTTCATTGAATGAGCACATGTTTGAGCGATATGAATTGGTTAGCAGCTTTTCTGCGATATGTTGCAAAGTCGGCCTCATTGAGGGACGCAAAAGAAAAGGAAAGAAAAAAGAATGAGTCTGAATGTAGGCTACCCAGTTTGTCTAGACAGGTGCTTTGTTTGTTTTCTTTCTTTCTTTCTTTTTTTACACACCCAAGTGACTTCCCCTGTGTGTGTATTAAAAGTGGGGCATGTTGAATGTGAGCAGACTAATGCACTTCTGATACAATGTACAAGTGTATGTATTATCCTAGCTGCATACAACACGTGGAATGGTGACATCAAAGTGCATGTTTACCAAAGGGAGTGATTCAGTCATTTTAGGTCCTATTTGTACATCAGCAGGTACAATGTACCTTTGTTGAATGATAAGTTTAACACCAAAAAGCACGTATGCAAATTCACTGCAGTATTAAGTGGTTGTCCATGTCAGTAGGGGCCTATAGGCAGAGATGCCAACTGTTACTGTTTTTGCGATTTTGTGTACATTTTTTTTTTGCCAAAAATACTGCAGGTTTCATGGAAAATACTGTTTCCCCCAAATTGTATTACCTCACATGTCTATTGCAGGAAAGGTAAAAATATTGTATTTCCACCTCCTAAAAATGTGGCTTTTCAGCCCTGAGAATACAGCAGTGCTGTTTACAAGATTGGCATCCCCTGTAGTAAAAGGGAATATCATTGACCAACACTTGGATGTCTGGAAGCAAGACTCACATTCATGAAGAGCCTACACTTGGTTCAAATTTTGTATCTTGGGTAGAATTCTGTGAACTATTTGGCTCAAAGTAAACCATTAATGATGTTACGTATGGCTGTAAATGTCAAATACCAGCAATTGCACAAATATGGTTACTTTGATTCAGTTCAATATGCACATAATTTTCTCTCATTGGCAGATCCATTTTCTTGTATCAGACAAATGGCAAATGAAGCAAGTGATACACAGTATTAAATCGAGAGGGGGGGGGGCATGAAATTTGGGTGTTATGCAAAGAAATAAGATTTTTGTTGTCATTGTCTCAAAATGAAAAGTAAAACCAGCCAAGTGCAATCCTTTGCATTGTTGCTGGATATTTCATGCTGGTTGCCATTAATAGCTCTGGTAAGGATTATCATCATTCACAAACATACATTGTTGCTTTTATACTTATGCAATTGGAGGGGAAATCGCAAAACCTGGTGGTACCAGCAAAATTTAGCGAGAGCCGCAGCGTATTCAGAGACTACCAGCAGGAGTCTTAGAACTCGGCTATGGCAGCTCTAGAGCAGGCACGCTGGAATTATCTATAAGAATGATGCTGAAACTTGTAGATTATACCAAAGACTCTGCGTGCACCAACTACAAAGCTTTCGCAGCGTCCACCATGCTCACCATATCATACATTTATACAAGAATTATAATGGTGATGCAAACTTCAACAGTTTTTTTTTTTTTTTTTATCTCACGTATGTGTTTTAACCTGCCATTCTTTTTGAATGAAACGGTGGACCTGGTTTTTTGTACATATTATGTCATTCTCACACTGCCTTGAACTTGAATAAAGTCAGGATTAAACATGATAGTCACAGTAATGATGATGATGATCAGTGGTGGATCCAGGCAGGTGTACACCGGGTGTGCACCTCCCCCCCCCCCCTTTATATTTTTTGTTAAAACAAAAGAAATAGAAAGAAACAAATGGGGTGGGGTGGGGTATGTGCATCCCCCTTTAATTTTGTAAAGGCGCCTGGATCCGCCCCTGATGATGATAGTAGTAATAGTAAGAATAATAATGGTGATGATAGTAATGATGGTAACAAAAGTAATAAATACATGTATAATAACAATGATAATAATTATTATAGTAATAATAATGCTAATAATGGTGATAATTGTAGATTTTATTGCACATTCTCTGTAGGAATATACTTAGCAATGTACACATGCCCCTCCTTCTCCTGTCCTGCTTGATAATGTTTGGTTGCATCCCAGTGATTATGGCACAGCATTTAATAGCTCCATCGCTGCATAATTGATTATATGGATGCAACTGTTCTCCTTGGATTAAACCAAGTTTGTCCTTTTGTGACATTGGCCAATCATGGAGGGATGTATTGCTAATGAAATATAAATGAAATAATAATCAATTCAAATCAAGTATTGCTTCAGTCCCACATACCCATTTCTGTGCTTTTACCAGTGAGTGTGGATAGTCTTCATGTTTTTAGGTGCTGTCAAAGATTTACCGCAGTGAGTACTGTTACTATCACAAGAGATCCTAATATGCAGAACAGACAGTTGTGCTCTTCAGAGCATGCTAGTATTGGTGATATTATGAGTAAATGAAAGTGCACGTTTGTTCGATGCACGCTGCCATCGTCTTCGAGTTTGCAGATAAGCGATCAATAAACTCAGTCTTCATAAAGAGAAAAAAAAAAAGAAAAAGATTTATTGTAAATTACAACATATACATGTGTACACAGTGTACACACAGACATAATAATTACATAGCCTACCTATTTTATGAAGAGTTTAAATGTAAAAACCAATATTTCCATTTTCATCGACTTGAGATATTTGACATTTGAGCTGCTGAAAAATTAAAAAATATGAAAATATATGTGATAATTATTTCTTGTTATGTAATGAGTGCTGTATCATTGAAATGATTATATTTTTTCTGTGTTAGATAATAAACTCACTTTAAATACAATTAAAAAATACGGTTTATACCAAGGTTATCTGATTTTGCATTCACAGTTTACACATTTCTGTCTCATACTCTATGCTTGAGATAGGACGGAAGGATGTAGTGAGCTCCCAGGCCACGTTCATGTCAGTGAAGCCCACCTGTATCTCGAATTGCAGGTGATATAATCTTCAGTGCTGATCACCTGCCTATGCTGCAAATCATGTCCGCGTAGAGCGACGTCCGTCGCTGTCACTGTTGTGCATATGTATTCATTGCCAAGTATACATTTTAATCCACATGACTACCCTTTCCATATCGCCAGCTCGAGCATCAAAGGCCATGACGTCAACTGCGATGGATAGGTTTAAGTGAGTTTTGCGGCTTACGAGAGAGAGAGGGGGGGGGGGGGGGGAGATGGAGAGAAAATTAGCAAGATTGATTCATGGTCCATCTGAGGCCCTTTTCACACGGGTTGAGAAACGTTCTTGCAACGCTGAATTACAGTTTACGATTACAATTGAAATGTGAATTATCGTCCATACACGTGATTGAGGAAGGCTTTGTGGATTCTGGAGTTTTAAATTTCAGAGCAAGGAGGGGAGGAAGGCTTCTTTCTGAGTTCCCATTAATCACTCTTGAGTGGTAATTACTGCATGCTTCGACTGCAGTGCGAGCATTTTGGGGAGCACAGGTTTTTCTGCAAGAGGCGTTGAAAGGTCACCGTGAGCTCTGCCCTCCAAAACACGATTTGGAGGTCAATCTGTACGCATCTCTGTTTTGTATCGTTTTTCTGGAGAATCATGATTGGAATACGCCTCCCGACCATCAGTTGAATCACAATTGGAATTACTTTTCAAATCATCCTCTGCAACTCCAGTTTGCATGTGCACGGCCAAAATGCGTCATGTGAATCATGATCTTAGTGATGCATCGCAAGAATCGTGATTCAAATTGCACACTCTCGGTACGTGTGAAAACAGCCTGAGAGGTTTGGGAATGTGGCAGCCATATTTGTAGTTCATATGCCAATCATTGGCACCATGGGTTCCCTCTTGGAGTGGCAGGTTATTTCAGAGAGGTGGCCCACCTCCCTGGTTATTTCTATCACCCCCACCCTATTGACACAAGCAAAAGGGCACTTGGAAGTAAAGGATGGGGTGGGGGGGGGGGGAGGTATGGGAATGGGGGCAACCCACACACTCACCAGGGGTTACCTCTTCTATTGGACGTGGCAGGCATCCAAACATCAACAGGTCTTGTTCTCTCGGTTTCGAGGGAAGGCTTGAGCCTTTCTAGCCCGAAACACCTCACTTTTCAGCTCCTGTGTGTTTTCTGACTTGCCAATATCCTTAGCAAACAGCTTATACATGTAGCATGTCCTGTCTCTCAAACTGCATTCTGCAATCACTCGAGCAACTGCATAAAATTTTGTCTGTCCTTCGATCCAGTAAAATGCCACTCTATGATCAATCCGATGTTGATGGGCAGAGCAAAATTCAGTATGACGGAAGTCCCACTTACACATTTGTTGAATTGAGAGTTTTACTCTGCATTCATATTTACAATTTAAAAAACAATGCTGAAAACCACTTTATAAGATGTGGCAATGGCACCATCAACTTGCCACTTTTCTCGAGAAAATATTTTGTGTTCTTTTTTGTATTTTCTCTGTTGCTCAGAGGAATGCAGGGAAAAATAAAGTAGACCAAAAAAAAAAATGCAGTGAAAAGACGGAAACAGTCCTTGAATAGCCCTTAAAAAGCCCCAAAAGATTCTTCAGGCTTGTACGAATCCTGGAATAGTCTTTGTAGGGCTATTTGTGGCTAGTAGTTACCCCCTTTGGTTCCTCCCACACACAAGAGTTGGAGCAGGTGAATGCTGATGTTTAGTGGGGGTAAGGGGGGGGGGATAAGAGTATGTTGGTGCCGACTGCACCCACATACGTTTACTGTGCTGCTACTGCTGCTGCTGCATAAATGAAGAATAAATTTCATCAACAAGGTACAAATAGTGTATGGATGGCTGTGTGGGGAGAGATTTAATATGGCGCAGTGGTGTAGAGTGATGCAAATTATTGTGCTGTATCTTAATACAGTAATCAAGATAATCATAAGATTTAATGAGATTTGGATTGCAATAATGATCCTGCTGTTTATTAGTGAGATTTTTAAATCTTGATGCAAATCTCGAGGTTTGGATCCCACTGATTTGCGACTCGGTGTAAAGTGCCACTATAATGATAACAAGTTATGTTGTTGCACCAATCCTCTGGTGCTGTGTTCCAAAATCACAACGTAATAAACACAGTCTCTTTTTATGTAGTATAAGTCATTGCCAGGGTCATTGCCAATTTCTTAATAAGTTCTATGAATTTGATGGTTATTCACCACTATTTAGGTAATGCATTGTAGGTTGTTGAATGCATTTTTTAAACTACGGGATTGCTGACAGCACTCAGTATTCATAAACATGCTCAGGAAAGACACAAAGTAATGTAGTAAATGATACACCGTATCATTGCATCTCGGCTTGCAAGTACTATCATTTGACTGTTTCTTTTGTTATATAATTTCATTTGTGGGAGATGCTCAAATTCAATTCCAGATCTGTTTCGTTTAGTGGTACAGTTTGGCATATATCGAAGCGTTTATTTGCAAGACATCAGTGTATAGGATTATTGTTATCCTTTTGCAATCAAATTCTTCATAACTTGTAGGCCTATTATCTCAAAGATTGAGAATCACTAACTTTCCTACTTTTGAAGGAGCAATGCATATTATTTCTCATACAATCACTGTGGTTCTCAACAACAAATTTAGCCACCCGTAATATTTTCATGCAAGTCTTGATTTATTAAAAACATATGCCAAAATATATGGTGTGTACAGTAGTATACCTGCTCTTGCAATCTTATGTATGTATTGCTCGGCGAGTGTCCTGAAGTGTGTTCATTTCATCTACACTCTCTGCAGGTCCACGGTGATGTCAACTTGGTATGCTCCAAAATCCTCAGTTACAGTGCAGTCAATCCCCAGTTACAGTGCAGTCAATCCCCCAATATATATTCATATTGCAAGGAATTTTCTTGAAATATAATTTCATATTCTTCTCCCAAACCTCGCCCGTGAGAGTTTTACCAATCGTGTCGACAGGGAGCCAAAAGTGTCCATTACCATTCTCTCTCAAGAGTGATATGAAAAACTTCCTACAGTGTATATAATTAGCAATTTCTGCTTGTAAAGTCTTTATTGACAATAAAAAAAAAAAGATTGATTATGCTAAAAAAATGGGAGGATTCCATCCCACCATTTACATTCAACAGACTTGCAGTTCTCTCTGTTGTTTTTCTCTTCTCTTCTTGCTAAAGTGACATGAGATGAACATATGCAGTGAATTTTACTAGGTATTTAGCCGATTCATATCTCACTTTGCGACTAGATAACAAGTTTGGTAGACAGGAAATCTTTCGCATCCCTCAGGGTCGTGCTGTGTCTTGCCCGGCGTTGGGGGAGATGACGGCTCGCGAGCATTGCCGTAAATCTTCCAATATGGACGCCAAATCCTTTGCCGGGATGAGAGCAAATCGTGATATCACGGCTTTGAAAGGAGAAGATAGAGAGGGAAAGATAGAGAAGGGGGAGGGGAGATAGATAGATAGATAGATAGATAGATAGATAGATAGATAGATAGATAGATAGATAGATAGATAGATAGATAGATAGATAGATAGATAGATAGAGAGATAGATAGATAGATAGATAGATGGATAGATAGAAAGTTAGATAGATAGATAAATAGATAGATAGATAGATATACAGAGAGAGAGAGAGAGAGAGAGAGAGATACTGCTCATATCCCAATCTAAATGCTAATTTTAGGAAGATGGGATTAGGCCATCAAGGATGAGACTGGCATGATGAAGTGATGAGCTTTCTGTGAGCATCTTTTAAAAAGTCTGGAATTGCCTGATTGATGTTCCTGAATATGCAAGATATATATATTATACATATATAATATTCTATCTCTCTCTATCTCTCTCTCTCTCTCTCTCTCAGACTCTCACTCTGTCCGTATACAATGTACCTATCACTCCCTTTAATACGTATATCCGTACATTTCTGAAGATCATCTGAAGTCTATTGAGCTCCAAAACATTGTCTTTGCTTATTTGTTGTAATACCAGGTGATTATTATGTAAAACTGCGTATTTCTTTTCTGACAGAAGAAATAATTGGCTATTCCTTTGAAATTTAGCTCTTTAAAAAAGAATCACACACACAAAAAAAATCTAAATTGAAAAAACTTAACAACATTTCCCCGACTAGTTTATCACTTTGTGCTTCAGTGAACGGAAATGTTTCTTGTATTTTCTTTCTTATTTTTAATTTTCTGAACGAACCAAATTACCCGCTGAAAACAGAAAGCATAAAATGAAACAAACAGACAAAAACAAACAGAGGATATTAGTGTAATAACTTTTTAAGCTTTTGATTTACGTAGTAAGACTGTCAGATTTCATTCTGGTAATTCATGTAGGTTTGTTGTTGTTTCCCTCTCTGAAAATTGTGATTTTTGTCTTAAATGTACTTTGCTTGAGAAAACATCAAAACAACTGTATTCTGATTTTCGTACAAACAGGAACTGGGAAAACAAGTGTTGTTCTGCAGTTGTAGTCATCTGAAAGTTAACACAAAGTTTGTTTGAATGGGAAGTATTCTCAGATAGATGAACAGTAATATTTGTGTTTGAGTATAGGAGCATCCCAGTTGATTGCACTCTACAGTCAAATTGCCCTGGTTTTAAAGTTCTCTAGAGCTATGAAACTTTGGCAAAGGCATATGTATACTGTATACGCCATATATTTCGCAAGTCTAAATTTTCGCAAATCAAGACTTCCCGACGATTTTGCGAGTGGTTAAATTCGCGACCGTGCAGGAGTCCTGTACTGAACAGAGAAATGTGTACGCGTATGTCGCATTCATATTAGGATCAGAGTCAATATTTTCACGTGTTTTTAATTTCGCGAATAGTAGCTGATGACTCGCAAATAGTAGCTGACTTGCGAAATTCGCGAAAATAAAAACTTCGCGACATATTCGGCGTATACAGTAGACATTTCATGGGCTTTGCAAATACTTTACTGCTATGGTTTTGATACATGTACGAAACCAACTGCATTGCAATCATGACAGTGCACTATTGAAGAAGTGAAGTCACTGTAATGCTAGCCTCCATAGCGATGTCTGATGGATTTTAAGACAATGCATTTGGTCACCCATCAGTATTACGACGTATGTAAAGGCATTCCATAAATAATTTTTCTGTGCGAGTGCACATGTGCAAACAAGATGTCACTAATTATAGCTGGCCCAATGTCAGAAGGGAAACCACAAACTATCAAATTTTCCCTGTCATTAATCTTGCCAGTTGATTCTTCCAGATGATGGAGATACAGCTGTACACAGTACGCATAAGACATTTTAAATTGGAATCTACAGCAGGCTTTATATCTCCTTATATTCTTTTCTCCATTTTTTGCCATTTTTTAAAAATTCTTGTTCTGTATTCCACACTTCATACAAGTTTTATATTCCATTTGATTAAAAAAAAAAAGATATGTGTAACACTACAGTCAATTTGAGATAAAGTTTCACAAATGTATATATGAGGACATGTAAATGATGTGTAATATGAGGAACCTAGTAATAAAAAAGTAAAGCTTTTTTCCCTTTCTGTCTCACACATACACACTTTCTCTTCCACTCTCAGTCTTTCTCATACTATGAACTGTACAGTATGTTCCCCTCCAAAAAAAATTACAATCAGATTTTTGCATTGATAACACCCAATATGATTAAACTGTCTAAATGCTACTTCAAGGTCTTGAAATATAACATCCTAGCTCTATTTTGCAGAAAACCCCATTCAATTTGGTGAAGCGGTCACAGAGAAATGTGGATTGTTGTAAAGCATGTCATGAGTCTGATACCTCCAAGTTTAACACTTCGATTGTCTCGTGTGTGAATACAGTAGACAAAACTTGGAGGGAAGAGATTCCTGACATCCTCTACAAATTCCTCATTTCTCTTTGACCACTGAAGCAAATCGAATGGGATTTTCTGTAAGATGTGGGCAATGAGTCATAGTTTCATACCCTGAATTTGTATTTAGATTGATTCACTATTTTAAAGGTAGGGGATACCTTTTACAGACCTCCCAAAATGCAGCAAAACATTAAATATGAACCTCAGGGGACTTGCATAGGCCACTGCTTAGAAATTTGGAAGTCAACAGTTATCTAAAATTTGAATAATGCACAAAACTCAACTACTCAGTAGTTCTGTGTGTCAGCCACACTTAAGCCTTTTTTGTTGCATTCTTCTGTATTTGTTATGTATAAACACAAATCTAAAAGTACAAGAGCTGATGAAATAACATATAGAGTGTGTGGCAAGAATGTATAATAGAAATGTTTGTAAGTGTTGATGAACTTTCTTCACAAAATATACATGATGGACACACATGCAGTACATGGGTCTGCAAAGGTAGACTAGTAATGTACTGGAATTTACAGTGAGCCCCGAAAACAATTCAATTCAAAATCTAACGGTCAAAAAAATGTACTAAATGTTACCTTCCACTTTCAATACTTTATGGGAGTTTCTAAAATGATACTCTCTTCAACATACCACTGTATTTATATAACTCTTCATTTAAAGGCGTGCAAATGGGATTCCTACCTTTAAAAGATATCATTGCAGAGCTCCCATTGTTATCTTTTTTGGGACATATGATTCGGCACGCCGTACACCGGGGTACCGTTGTAATCCGGGGTACCGCGTTGTATAGCGCCATCTCATGCCCATTATTTATAATGCGCATCCGAATTCAGACACGCCGATTCTGAATTCGGATACGGCAAAGTCGTTGCAATGAGCTAGCACCATATAGGTGTTTTTCGAAGTACACTTGCATGCATTAATTGATGCATAATCACAAATGAGAAAACATTTTTGTGCATAATAATACCAAAAAGTATTTTGACACATTTTTTGGTAAGCCAGGGTACAGCGCTGAAAAAAAAATAATTAATTCATCAAAATGGCGAATTTTCATTTGGTACCCCAGGGTACCAAATACTGCATCATATGGTATGGTTATTTTGCAGCAAAAATATGATGTTTGATGTACTGCATGTGAAGGCGTACATTGTATGTGAAGGCATACAATTTTATGAGCATTTGAAAGTTTATTTCATGAATATCGGCTTGGAAATGGCTGAGATATCCAAAAACAAAGTAAGACGAAATTGTCCTAAGAAAAGGTGGTGGGACCCATCTTTGATGGACCACTTTGTTTGATTTGTACTAGAATATCTCAGCAATTTCAAATCCGAATGTCATCAAGTAAACTTTTAATTCCTCTTAACTATTCTCTGCTCTGCAACATTTCATAAAAGTGGTTTCGTAGTATCTCACAAAAAGTTAAGAGCTCAGTCCTCATCTCAACCAATACTATACCATGCCATCCCTTTAAGTGGTTTCTAATTATCTTGTAATAAAAATAAAACCTAATTTCTCATCTCAACCTAAACTTTATTATCCCTTTAAATCATGCCATCTGAATGAGTGTCAGTTTTGCTCTGAATACCTCTTGTCTCTAGCCTTTTTCTCCAGCCACTATGACGGTATCTAAAGTAGTAAAGCATTTTGACACTGGAAATCACAAATGACCGAACACAATTAGCATCCTTCTGCCTGTCAAGGAAAAAAGCCCCAAGGGGTCTGCAAACCACAGGACCCACTGAGGCCGTGACCTCAGCTGCCCCTCTTGAGTCCTAGTAGTAGCCTCATATTCAGACTGTTCGTCCTCGACAGCCCAGGCATATTTTGCACGCAGTGGCTCCTTAGCAGTCCTGGCAATGTAGTTGTGAACAAATGAGCAGGCAAGAAAAAGAATACAAACAAATGAATGGACAGAAGTTTGAATCGAGAATGAGTTTGCTTGTAACATGCCAATTTGAAGCCTATTTATCATAAGGCTCATTCACATTTAGTTATTTGTCGTCACCATTCACAAATACCATGTACCGCTACTGCCTGATTGGCCATACAGAATTACTTCTGGCATGTTTTCTCTTCAAATGGGTAATCATTTTCCTATTGACTTTACTGTGAGTCTATTCTGACATTACTTTTTTTTTTTCCTTCCCACCAAACCGTACAGCTTCTTCACTGTAAGTCACTGTTGTGCACTGGATCCTCTTTTAGTTTGCAATGCCTGTTTCAAGTGTTTTGCATTCTTTATATGGTAGGTCACCCTTGGTTGGGTATTAAAGGCAATCAGATTTGTGAAAGGTTGGATGAGAAAGGGCTGGGGAAAAGACTACACTGGAGTTTCTCTGTCCCCCTTTATCCCCCCCCCCCCCTCCCTTCCTGCTGAACCATACCACTCCCACCCCCATTCACTGTTGTGCCATTACTCACCCTGAATCAGTGCACACACACACAAATACACAAAGGAGGATACTGGCATGCACTGTAGTCCCCCCTCTTCCCTGATCCCATACTGGGACACTCCATCAGTCTTGTTTGCCCTGCTGCATTTGTGTTCGTTCGTCAGTCACTCCGGTCAAACCTCGCTGCTCTCTCTCACACATAAAAACAGACGGAGCGGGGCTCAACACGACTTGTGCGTTTCTCAATCTCCTCCTCCCTCTTTTCTATCCTTCTCACTGTCGGCCCAATTTGGGGAAAGTCGCACAGTGGGGATCCGGTGCGTGCGTGGATGTCGAGATACCCGCTGCACTGTGGTGCACGTCACATGGTGAAGGGTGAAAGTTTATGTGGGAAGGAAGTGGAATAATGCGGCCCGTTGAAGTGAAGCGTATTGAGGTTCAGGTTCGGACGGCCCGAGCTGAGCTGAGCTCCTAGTGCTAGTGCAGTGAGAGACCGCATTTCTTCTGTCTACAGCCATCACTGCATTGGAGAGCGAGAGAGGGAGAGAGTGATCGCATTCATCTTCTCCTGCTCGGCTAACTGTTTATGTGCAACGGGGAGAGATATGTGCAGTATATGATGCGCCACGCATTACCCTAATACTGTACAACATCCTTGCGGAGTGTGCTGAAACCTTTGAGGGATCTTTTCTGCCCCTCTCATTCTGCAGTCCTTTCCCTATCTGGATGTACTCTTAGGTTTTAATTGCCACGGTGGACATTTCTTCTTTGCTATGTGGATTTAAAGTTCCAGCCAAACTACAGTCATGGAGGATGTGAATCAGTCCAACATTGAGTTGTAAGTTTATATTTTTTTTTTCTATCGTCTCTGTCAGTCAGGGAAAAGGAGTTTTATGTTTTCATTTCCAGCTTGCCCGTGGATTCGCAAGCTGTAAGATGCTGAGGTGTGAATTGATTTTGTGAGGTATGCAGAGTCTGTTTGTGTGTGTGCATACATGTGTGTGTGTTTAGGATGAACTTGATGAACAGAGCTTGCTGTAGCACTAGAGTGTAGTGCACATCTGAGTAAATATTGGGTGTGAATATATTCTGTCCAAATGTTAGATCCATACAGAAACTTGCTTCCACAATCCCATGGAAACAAACTTCAAATTTTTTTTTTGAAGCCACTTTATTGTGCTAAATTTTGGAAATAATCACAACACTAACATACACACTGTACTTTTCTTCAGCAGCATTGCATACTAGATATTTGTTTCAGCTAACATGGCAGTTGCTTCTGCCAGATTTTTTGTTTACTATCAATCCAAAAATTTCAGGCTGTGTGTCCCTTGTGTGATGGTTGTGGGCTATGGACAAAGAATATGTGTTTTACCATCATTCATGATGGAGTTTGCACGCAGTAGTATTAAAAATACGCTTAGTTCTTTCTTCATGTAGAATACTTGCTGTAAACATATATAAGGGATTTCACTTTGGTAAGCATATGGGGATCTGGTTGTACTTTATTGCTGTTTGTGATGTTCCCTGCATTCTCAAACTTCTCAGGATAGTTCAGGATAAAAACAAACAAACAAACAGAAGAATGATAACACTGCAAATCCAGATTTAGGAATGCCAAATGAAGCACTTTACATTTATCACAGAGCAGAAAAGATTCAGGATGACAGTGTTATTGTAGATAACCCTATTGTGTGGAACCAGAATAGGTATCAATACAGTGCAAAGTCTATGGACATGGTTCTCCATATTATTACTGTGCAGGGATTTGCCTGTTATAAGCAACAAAGGCTAACAAAGGACAGGGTAAGCATGCTTACTCGTAGTTTGACTGTGTACCCAACCATAATAACAGAACACATGGTGGATCACAGAGCTTTGTTTAGTAAATCCTGTCTTTGTAGCTGGCCCATGGTGAGACTGTTCCATTGTTTGCATTAGTGTCCGAACTAGGAGGTGTGTTGTGGCCCTGTATGTCCAGTCAGGGGGGCGTTCATTCTTACATTTGTACAACCTCCACAAGATGGCTACATACAATCTATGGTCACAGCAAGAAAGAATGAGTAGTGATAGCCTTCGTCTCAATGCAACACATGGGGCATATAGGCACCAGCCTGCTGTTATTACAGTCACAGCGTGGATGAATTAAAGGACCGGTCTTGAATAATAGTCTGTTTCCTGTGGCTGCTGCAGCCTTCTGATCACGCCTATGAGTTGTCGGCTTTGTCAAATCATCCCTTACCCACATGTGCCGTGCCTTTGTTACCGGGGTAAAAGAGAGAGATAATCCCAAAGATTTATACAGGTATAGGAAGTCACATGTAAGTAGAATACTATGGATGGGTACAAAAGCATTGTAAACCAATTTAGTAACAGTGCCAGAGTAAAACTTATCACATACAGACAGAAAGATCAGCGTACAATGTATGTGTTTTCTGCCCCACAAGGATGTGGCCACATACAAGCTTACAAGTAGGCCCTATTCAACCATTTATCAGCTTCATGAATTCCATACTGTAAAAGTTGTATATTAACCCGTTCAAGACAAGTCCCGAATATACTCGGGCAGGTGTCAATGGGAAATGCGTGTTGTGAAATCAAACCGTCCTCAATGGGTTAACCTGTTGAAGACTGATCCGGAGGTTACTTGGTTACTTTCCCTGCTTCTATGGGAGATTATATAGCAAAATCAGCCCGTTCTCAAAGAGTGTAGGGTATTTTGATGAAAAGTACAATTGTACAATGTAGCTCACTACTGAATGAAAAGTGAAAAAACAAACAAACAAACAAGACAGTATGCAGGCATTGGATATCGAGAAGAGAAGACAATATGTGTGATACAGAAAGAGGTGTGGAACATGGAGAAGGACACTAACCGAACACAAAACACTGAACACAAAAGGACAATGTGAGGAATACTGTGATACAGAAAGAGGTGTGGCACATGGAGGACAGACTAACACATAACCGAACACCAAACACCAAACACTGAACACAAGGGGACAATGTGAGGAATTCAGGAAAGCAGAGACATTCGATTGTATCTGGAGCTATCACAAATTAAATAAACAAGAGCAGTGCCGTCACCCCTCTGCCTGCCAATATCAACCCGTTAAGGACGGACTAATTTTGCTCCAGCACGCATTTCCGATAGACCCCCGCTCAAGTATACTCAGGACTCGTCCTAAACAGGTTAAAGGGATTTTATGCTGATGTTATGTCGCTTTATTGTACGATAAAAGAAAAATCACATTTAGTAAATTTAAAAATTTGGGAGAAAAAAATCAGACTTGTAAATGAATTGCAAAAGTTCAAAGAATGAGACAGGTTGGCAACTGTATATAATAGCTATGTGTTGAGCAGCTCTCCAATTGTTTTGTACACAAAGATAACCTTTGATGATTGTATAGAAGGATGGAAGAGAGACTTTTGCATTTTATTGGCTGCCATACCAAGTGTCATATTTGGTACGTGGTGTAGTACAAATTTGCATCGTAGAACTTCAACTTGTGGGTACTTAATTTCCAAATTAAAAGTGATGCTCAACCAATGCTTACAGCACTCAACCACTGGAATTCATCATTGTAGGCTAGGCTTTGACTTTGACATCTGCTGTCAAATGTTTGTGAATTGTTGCTTTGTATTTGATAATGCTTTTTATTGTTCTGTGTGTTTAAGATGCTGTCACTATGATGAAGTGCGTAGGGCTTACATTCTGAAAACTTGTGAGGGTTAACAGAAGAGGGCTTTAAACCGAGCAATTCAGGGCAGATACATTGACTGCTGTGCCCAGGAAGTTGAACTCCTAAACCGCGCACAAAACACACGTGTGGAAATCATCAGCGTTGCGATCCGCAAGCGGATAGCCCTATGGTCCTGACAGCGCTCCCACACCTCATGCAGCAGCAAGAGTGAGGAGTATAAGGGTTACAGATGATATGAGCCGCAATATGCCCTCCTGTAACATTGTCGCCCGTAACATGCCGCCCATGTTCAGTTCGTTGAAAGGTTGAACGCCACTGACCAGCGTCGCGCAGGGCGGCGCTGGCTGCGCGATCGCATTTCTCGCCGCCGCTATATATAGGGCATTGCCATCATGCCACAGCCAATTGCCTCATGACAGGCGAGCTTCCTGTAGATCATGGAGTATCTTTCATTTACATTTTGCCCAAACTTCTCCTCCTCTTCCTTGCCTCATCACCTTCCTGTTTGCAGTCAGTCTTGCCCGCTTATAATCTCATCTTTTCTCATCTTCCTTTCCGAGCTTTTGTGTGTCTTCTTCTCCATCTTTATCATCTGCTCTTCCATCTCTTCTTCATCTTGCATGCATTTCTTCACCCTCCTCCTCTTTTTCCTCTGCAACCTCTTATTCATCCTTCTTTTCCTTCACCCTTCTCCTCTTTCTTCATATCATATTCATCCTTCATTTTTTTTTTTGCCCTCTTCCTTTTCTACCACCACCTCTTCATCCTCCTTTCCTTCGCTCTCTTCGTCCACTTCCTCTTCTGCCTTCTCCTCTGCATCTTTCTTTCTCTTCACCCTTCTCTTCCTCTTTCATCATTTCTTTGTCCTTTTTCATTTCTTCACCCTCTCCTTTTTCAAGCCATCTTCTCCTCATCTCCTTTTCTTCATGTTACTCTTTTTATGCCATCTCATCATTCTTCATATTTTCACCATCTGCCTCCGCTGCCATGTCCTCACTGTCCTTCAGTTTTTCATCCATCTACTCTCTTTCTGCCATTTCCTATTCATCCTTCTCTTTCTACACCCTCTTCTTCTTATGCCATCTCCTCTCCATAGGCGTGGTCAGACTGGCTGAAGATCGAGAAGTTTAAGATCGCGAAGTTTTGCCAGTGTGACTGCAAACTTCCCGCGAAACTTCTCGATCTGTTTGCTGGCGGTGTCTCCGAAGCATGAGGCCATTGTCATGTACAGATGTGCATTGGTACGTCACAATCACTAGCCATTGGATGGCGCACTCTTTCTTGCGCGCGTACCAATGGCCCAAACTTCGCGATCTTAAACTTCTCGATCTTTTGCCAGTCTGACCGTGCCTATTTTCACCCTCCTTTTCTTCATCCTCCTTTCTCTCCACTGCCATACTCCTTGTCATCGTTTCCTTTTTCACTGTCTTCCTACTGTTCCTCCTCTTGCTTTTCCTCCTCCATCACTGTATTTGCCTTCTTATCTTCACTGTCTTGACTCTCAGCTCATCATCTTCTTTCTCTCTTCTTCTTTGTCTTCTTCTACTTCATCATCATCATCTTCTTCTTCTTCTTCATCCTCCTCATGTTCCTTGTACTCTTCTCAAGTTATCATCTCATTTTTAATCAACATGATATGCGAAAAAAGCTTTTGCTAATCTACCTGTCATGTAGGCAGAACAAATCTAGTCACAGTTTATCCAGTGTTCTCAAGCATAACGTACAATGTACATTGTAAATGTACAACTGTACAAAATGTTATACGTACATGTACACTGTATACATTAGCTGCAGTGCTACAGCCTGTAGTACAATATGTACAAGTTTGCAGTTCTTCCAAGGGCCAGATCACATTCAGCACACACTAAGCTGTCATGGATAGATTGAACTGATTTCAGACAGGAAAAATAGAGTGAGAGAGACATAGATCTACACTCTATTAAAAGAACTGACATCTTCTTTTTTTTTTTTCTTCTTTTGCTAGAGGCTAGAATGTTTGTCTGTCGCCAGCAACAGCCAGCTCTGACTCGAGTGCCAGATTCAAGTGCCTTGCCCTCCTGGGTCACTTCCTATCCTTTGTTGACTGTCAGCTGAATTTCCTGCTTTATTTTCCTCAGCCACCCTTGAGGCAAACCTCATTCAGTGCATTTTATACATGGACTCGTTTGCTTGTTGTTGTTTTTTTGCATTGATGTTTTTGGTCAATTTGCCACAGAGTTCATTTAGGAGACATAGATTGGCATTTGTGTGGGAGTAGGTTGTGTGTGTGTGTGTATGTCATACACCTGTTAGTGTTGATTGTAACAAGAGTGGCAACATACTGTACAAGCTGAAATTTTCGCGTACAGATATTTTCGCGAATTGCTACAAGGAGAACATTTTCACGTGTTGTTAATTTCGCGGTTGCGAGGTCTAACTGTGCTTATCTGTTTGTACATTGTTATTTTCGCATGTTGTTATTTTTTGCGGTTCAAAGGCGATTCACGAAATTTGCGAAAATAAAACCACCGCGAAAATTTCAGCTCGTACAGTAATGTGTACATAACATGTGTGTAAACAAGCAAGTGTGGACTGTTTTTGATGCATAAAATGGTACAGGTTTTGTTTATTTGTTTGTTTTCTGTTTCTTTTGTTTCAAATTATCATTACATTTATGAACAGGGCACCAGGTTGTGTATACAATAGCTTTGGACATGAAGCAATATAATGGGCAAACAGAGAGAAAGAGAGAGACAGATATTGTATAGAGACAAAGAGACAGAAAGAGAAGATTTCTTATTTCTTTTCTTTTCTTTCTCTCTCTTTGTTCTTAAAGCCTCCAGTCTAGATTCTACTTTTACATGGGAATGTTGTATAAAATAATGATTATTTAAACTTGTTATTGCAAAGTATACATGCCAGACCCATGAGTATTATCCAGTATGTCAACTTTAATTGCAAAGTTTTCTCTGTTTCTGAGATGAAAAATAAAACAAAACATAAGGAAATACTGTACAGAAGTTCTGAACTCAGAAATACAAAAGAGTGGGAAGGGGTAGGAGGTAGGGTGCTGTGATGGGAAGAGGGAGAGGTCATTATGTTTTATCAACCCCCCCCCCCCCCAATACACACACACACACACACACCTCCCCCAAGGAAATTCATCAGTCAAGCTTGTTTTGATTCTGCCCATGAACCCAGCCATATTTGCAGAACTCCAGTGCCAAGGCTAAAGTCTCTTGAACTTGAAGCAAACTACATGTAGACACATCTTGATCACTTATAAATGCATGCATAGTAGCAGAAGTTGAGATCACGTTCACATTCCTCCTTTCATTCAAGCATGCCTTATGAGTACAAGATGCATTGTTAGCCATGCTACAAAATGTAGTATTCGATGTCTATGGTCTATATGTATTGAGGTTTCTCACTTATGAAAGAACCTGTTTGTAAGCATGTTTTGAAATGTATTTCATGATATGTCAGTACACTTTGTCGTAAAGTGATCAAAGCAAATTTTAGTGACATTTTTTCCAAGCACATTTCTCAGATGTGTAATACCAGGTATAGATATAAAACTGCACAGCAGCTCAGAGATGCAAAAAAATACCGGCTACATGTACATGTGCAATATATGTGAAAAAAGTGGCTTCAGTTTCTGAGCAGCTGGACTGCAAAACTTGGAGTGTTGGAGACGATTATTATGAAGCAGATCCTAATCACATGAATGATCGAGAGTGTACACATGACGAGGCATTTATCTTGCCTATCAAATAATTTTGCTTTTGGCTGGTCATTAGTAAAATATAATGACCAGTCATGAGCACTTTCAAGTTGTGATAGTGACTGGGTGAGATTTCATCATTTTGATTACTTCCAGAAATGCCTGCCACAGAATTTAAACACCTGCACTTGAAATTCTTTTGACCACAGGGATCTGCTTAATTATTTTATAAAACAAATAATACATATCACACTGTTTGGACATTAGCATACATGATGTAATTACTCACACTCTGTACATTGATGTACATTGTACCCTTGAAACAGTCCACCTTTGTGGCTAATTCTTTCTAATGCCCTTACTGATGTGTATTATTTGTCTTTATTGCTGTTGGATAAAGAGCAAGACTCGTATGGATTTTCATTTGCTTCCAAAAGTCATTTGCAGAATGCATGGATGGTAAGAAAAAACATTATTGCACCGGGGAAAGACCTGTTAAGGTGTTGCGGTAATTACCATTAATGGCACATCCTTCCACGGTGTCAAACTGTAATGGGCACGAGAGCAAAGTGTTCATTTTTTGTTTTGTTTGTTTTTTTCTTCTTTTTTTTAAAGCACAGGACCTTGTGTGCATGTCGAATGAATCACTGTCAGAAAGCCGGATTCGTGCACATTTAACATACATGTACACACATTGTACATTGTGTACACGTGTGTTATAAAACGGTACATGCTGAGTCCCCATTCTAATTCTGTGACACTGAAGTCGCAGGAAGCGGATGGGCCAATACATACATTATATATTGCAAACCGTTCGCTGAGATACGTGTAGGGCCTACATTGTATGTTTTCTCGCTGTTGTCGTTGCTCTTGATTCTTCTTCCGCGCTGGCTTATAGCATATAGTAGCCTTCCTGTGTAAATCATCTGTAGGGATGTAGGAAAGGATGATTTACACTATGATGCGGTATTTCATTCACATGATCTCAAGTTTCACTCTTTCCACAATCTGTTGTTGAGCTCTACAGTGCAGGGCTACAGAGACCTCCAATATAGCAGTTTGTGCTGGATGAATGTTCATTATTGGTATGATGATTAGAAGGAGTATATTGCTATAAAAACAATGAAATTTACTGCTGAGATACCCAAATAAAGATGTATAGTGACAATAATGATAATAATGGTATATTACTGCTATTGTATGATAATATAATATCAATGTGTTAATAATGAAATTGTAATCATTATCAATGGTTGGGCTAGCTTGCTCACTGAAGATTGTACAGGGAATACAATACTTTTTTTTTTGGGGGGGGGGGGGAATCCTCTTCTACAACTGTAGTACAATATATACCTTTCTAAAGTTTAAATCTGCAAATTTGACTCTTGCTAGTCTTAGCTCAATGTCCATCCATAAACTAAACTGTGGCAAAGCCATTCAGAGGGATTACATGCAATTAGTCCAGGGGGCATTTCATAGAGCATTTTGTCCGACAAAGTTGTCAGACAAATTTGCTCTCAGCCAATCAGATGCAAGGATTTCAGTAGCTTGTAACAGTTTGTCAGAAAAAATATCTAACCAAAACGCTTCATGAAATGCCCCCCCTGGATAACTCTCCACTGTCACTGTCAGAGGAATGCAATGGAAACTCTACGGTGCAGCGTCAAAGGCACATGCGAAATATGATGCGGGTGCATCGGTGTGCAAATCTGTATCAAGTGCGGCACAGTAATGAAAATAATTCCAGCTCAAGTCGCTCAGTCATCGCCAGGCAGCTAGAGCCGATGCCAAAGGTCACGTGAGGATAGCAGCAGAGGGCTGGCACTCTCATGTGTAGTCTTGATCCCAGCCTGTGCCACTTATTTTTCACCCTTCCTGTGTATACAGGTTTGGGATGAGGTGTAACCAGGAGAGGGATTCTTGCCCACCTCCGTGGTGATACTATAGTCCCAAGCAACGCACGCACCCGAAATCGATGGTCTTCATATTTAACCCGTTGAGGACAAGTCGCAAGTGTCTAATGGGAAATGTGTGTTGTAGCAAAAACAGTCAGTCCTCAATGGGTTAATGACCTTCTTCAATTTTGTAACGCTATCTCTCTCTCTCATACACACACGCAATACTTGATATGGCAATTTTCATCATGATGCAAAAATTAGTTTGTTGTGATTTGTCTTGAAACCTTTGCGATAATTTGCCTCACACTGTACATGTACGTGTATGTCTGAATCAGCATGTGCAAAAAAGCAAACAAACAAACAAAGCAAACAAAACAAAAGGAAAAAAAAAACAACAAAACTTCAGTTTTGCAATCCCATAAAATGTACACACATGTAACTCGCCACACTAGGCCCAGGGTGAAGGTGCCTACAATAGGGTCATGCTCTGGTCATTATTCAGGCATGCACAGTTTTGAGAATTTCAATGCCTCATATGCTGCATGATTTCATTATTATTATTATTTTTTTTTTTTGGGGGGGGGGGGCATGTGCGAAAAGGCGGCAAATAAAAAGTGCCATCTAAACGCTGATAACACTTTGTGAGTGAAATGAGTGTCAAGTTAATATGGTGGGGCGTACAATGAACACTGTACAATTGTGAAGAGTTCGAACAGTTGGTAAATTCATTGACACACATCATTGTGTTTTGACAGTAGTGTGTGTATTTTTGTAGGGTTCTGCTTTTTGCTGTTTTTCCATCATACCCAGGGGGCAAGACAGGTTTACCAGACATGGGCTGTTGTAAAAGGTTGTTTGGTATCAATGTGTTCAGAAGACCCTCCTGAACAACTTCTAGGTGGACTACCTTGACAATATGCTGCTGGAAAAAAATGGCGGCCATTTTTTCAAAATGGCCGCCATGTTTAACTAATATCTATATTTTTACAAATAACTTTTGAGTCTTACCTTTAACCACCATGTGCAAGGTATCATATTAAAGAGAATTAAATTTGCTACAGGATGATACCTCACTTGATTGCTTTGGTAATATTTTGCATAAAAATTTCCAGCCAAAATACAATTTTTATTACAATTTTTACCAAAAATTTGAATTCTGCAAAATTGCAAATTGTCATACTTCAAAAATCATCTGTCCTAGAGAACTCAAACTTTCTGGAAAACAGTCCATACATATCGGCAGTATTCTGTTAAAATTACAGGTTCATTGCATATCTCATTAAAAAATTATATTGCTCTGAAGTTAGCACTTTCATATCAGCCACAAGAGCATTTTCTACCTTTATACAGGCAGGCCTTGCTCTGCCACATGATTTATTTGCACTGACTTTCAAGGTTATACCTTTAGACTATGGATGACAGGCATTGCACAACACTGTGAAGTTCCAAGTGCCATAAATACCAAATCATAGATCTGTAAATATGCATCCTGAGTTGTCCTCACCCATAGTTTAGGTAGATCTTTTACATGTGTTGCACCAGAGTGTAGACATACATATACTATTAGAAATTATAATGTCTGTATCATTCACATGGATAACAACTCTTTTAACTCTGTCATTCGGGGCACTGTTCAAATTGTGCAGTATTACCCTTGTATCAGCATCCTTTTGTGTTGATTTCAGGGCAGGGACATTCATAACAGACTCTTTTGCGATTAACATGCTTCTCGCGTCTTCTGTAAAGCCACCACCTAGATAGATATGAGGCAGGCTAACAGCAGAGTGAAGACCATTTCTCACAGAGGAAGTTTAGGAGTTTAGCCTCATTTGCTGCCACTACAAAGAAATCTTGTGTGTCAGGGACCATGTAATGATCATTGATTTCCTATGTCTCAGCAGGTTTTGACCTGTGTTCTTGCTCAGCAGACTTGAAGGTAGTAATGGCCCACTGCATTTGTCACAGCAGAAGTGCAGGAATTCGGTACCAGCAGGTACATCATTCAACAGCGGGAATTTGTATCGTTCCGCCTGCAATGGTTCTGAAAATGTCATCTTTGTGAAAGACCAACGTCAAATGGCATACATGGCATCAAAGACTACTGTCTTTCTGTCGAGTTGGGGCACTGCTGGTCACTTCAGTGTCCTTCATCAGAACTTTGACACGGCTTGACTTGGTGCCTGTTCTCATGCTGCTATCATCCTTGAAGAGAGATAGTGGGTATTCATTGCATTCGTGATTCCCAATGAAGTCAACAATGTCTTAATTCTCAGCCACTGACAATAATGCAGAATCATGTATTAAAGCAGATGGTCACTTATTTCGTTACTCTGACCTGATGCTGCTGTTTTATCCACAGACTTCTTTGGAGTCTTGTTATATGTGTTGAATGTGCTCAGCTATTTGTTTTCTTCTAATCACTAGTCAGTGATTGAGAAAATGCCTCTAGACCAATTTGTTTCACTCTAACCAGATTGTCCTTTACTTTGGAATCGGTGCATTGTCCAGTTGTTACGCTTTATTATACAGGGAAGTTGTAATTGCACTGAACAGATTTGTCTCAACTGCTGCCATTACCTTGATCGCCAGGTCTTCATCCATTAAACTCGATTTACACTTGATTCGTGGTGGGGGCTGTAAGAATGAAGATGTATAGCATAGATTTCAGCTCTTCAGAGACAGCAATTAATGAATGGTTATGTGTAAACCCACTCATCAGTTCTGCATGGCTTAGTGTAATACCATTCAGACACTTCCTTCCTTGGCATGTGCACTAGTAGGGTTGTTCCAGAAGCATGACGTGAGATACACTATTGTGACTGCCATCCATTCTCCTCCATACAAATGATGCACCTACCATAATGCTTTATTAACATCTGAGGCTGTTACAGGTAGTTTTTTCCTCTCAGTCAGATATATTGTGACAGAGAGGCAAGGACCATGTTCATATTTGTAGTGCCTTGCTACTTGGTGGTAAGGTGGCATTTGTGATGATTCACAGAGATGTTCTACCCAGTCAGTCTCTTGCTGGTAGCAGATAGGGCTTAAACCTGTGAAGAATGTCTAACATCTCCGAGAAGGTGGTCCAGAAGATTGCAGTTGGTTGTTCAATCACGGATTCTTGGAAAAACATCTGTTCCTGCAGGGCTTATTACTGCTCTTTGGATTTCTAAATCATGTCTAACTTCTTGGAGGTTGCAATATCTTTGTCAAACAGCATCTTCAGGATAGATTCTACCTGTAGCTGGTTTCCCTATCAGGCATCCATGCTTCGAATGCTTCCCAGTACAAACGCCACAAAGCTTCGCTCAGGATTCTCAGGGCATGTATGGCCTGGTAATAGTCAGCTTTTTCACCAAACATCTTCTTGCCGGTCTCCTCCTGGCATAGACCAGCAGCAACGAGAAGATCTTCTACATCTGCTTCCCTGATTATCTTGCAAACTGCTTTCATGTAGTTGTGTGCTAGATGAAAGCAGCCCAATCAGACCAATAGCAAGAACTATCCACAATGCTTGATTGTGATGGCGACTGCAAGTTCATATATAGCCTGATATCCTGTGATTATTAAATGTTGATGGCCGATTGTGATACCTGACAAGTCGCATCATTTTTTGCTTTAGAACAGCTGGATCCATTCGGGAAGATGGGGTCAAAGATAGATAGCCAATGGTACTTGATGTTCTTTGTGGATAGAGATCAGCGCAGAAGGCAGAAAAACCAGGAAGTTCTGCTTCTCTATTCGTCTGTACCAGTTCACTCCTCCAGTTCATTCCTCCGAGGCGCCACACAAGCAAAACTCCTATCGACCTGCATATCTGAGGATGTCATCAAACTCTCGAGTTTCTCTATATGTTGAAGTGACCTAGATGTCTTTACCTGAGATATGGCATTTGTAAAAGGGTTGGTTTTCATCATCAAAGAGCATCTTTCTTTTGTGTGAATGTGGCTTGGACAGTTTTTACTACCTTCCCGGACATTCTCTGAGTGCTTGTCCTGGTTTTCAGTGACAATGGCAGTAGTGGCATTAAAACTCCCACCCTCTAATGTCTTTTTCTTCCAGTCAAGATTGTCATGGTGCTCATCACAAGACCGATACTCACGAGTCATACAACCTAGAGTTATACAGCCCACAAGTCATACAGTCCATGAATTCGACACTAGCAAACAAGGCCCACGAGACTGACCCATTAAACTTTGTGTTGTGTCTGTCGAACTCGTGAGCTGTTTTTACCTAGTGTCGCTCTCATGAGCTTTATTTGCCTAGTGTAGGACTCGTGGGCTGTATGACTCATGAATGTCGGTCTTGTTGGATAACCCTGATTGTCCAGTCCAAATACATCTACATGGGGAAATGTGCAGTATTTGTTCATGGTCTCTGAAATGTAGGCCTACACACCATCAGTTTGAACCTGCTGCATGGCTTGTACACTGTCCATGTCATATATGCACACCACCTTATGAGATAACAACTACTTTTACTTCCATCTTTTACAGCCATCTTGGCTGTATGAACTAGGGTCAAAGGTAAAAAATGTTTTATCCTGTATCTTGGTAAATACATGCCTTATTACTCCCATATTTTTGCACGAGCAAAGACCATGGTTGCAAGAATCATTTCACAAAATAAAAACTTTTTTCTTAGATGCCATCCTGGCAGTGCAAAGAATGGTCAAAGGTCAATTAATACTTCATTCTTTGTCTAATTCGTCAGTATATGATACGTATCACCCCATATTTTACACACATATAGACCATGATACATGGATCATCAGTAGAAATAACAATAATTTGCTAGGACATCATATGGGCAGTCAAAATTTGGGTCAAAGGTCACAGATATTATATCTCTTATCTTGGTAAATATGATCGCCTTCATATTTTACACACGTACATGTATACAGACCCATAATAATTTTATTAGATAACTAGTTATTGCTCAGAAGCCATCTTGGCTGTGCAAATATGGGTCAAAGGTCAGAAATACATCACTAAGATATCTTTGAGAATACATTACCCCATATATTGCACACATATGGACCACAATACATAGACCATTTTGTGAAATAACGACCCTTTGCTCAGATAACATCTGAACTGGGCAAATTAGGTTCCGATTTCAGCTGAACATTATGTATATTGTACATGCCTGATCACCCTCATATTGTGCACACTTACATAAACCATGTTGCACTTATGGTTTCGTGAAATATCGACTTCTTGACATACTAGTAATACTATCTTGGCCATGTGAATTACAGTCAGAGCGCAAAATATTTATTTCTTAATGGAGCGGATCACTGCAGGCACATTTTATTCAATATCCAAAGGTCAACAAAAGTTGTACATACACTGTATGCATATGCAACAGAAAACCTGGAAAACTGCCGTTTTCTGTTATATAAAGTGTCCACTTTGGAACATCATAACTTTTCATTTAGGAAAGCAATGGAATTGTAATTTTCACACATTGTTAACCATATATAAAGACAGTTTTCTACCAACTTTGAGATCTGTAGTTGCTATAATTTTTGGAATATGAACAAAATAGTAATTTTGCAAAATTTACATAATGTGGAAAAATTAGTAAAAAAATTGATTTTGGCCGAGAAATTTTAATGCAAACTGCCTTTAAACCACTCAAATGTGGTATATTCTTGTAGATAATTTAATTCTCTTTAATTTGATACCACACACATGTTGATTAAAGGTAATTTTCAAAAGTTATTAGCCAAAAATATCAGTATTACTTACATATGGCGGCCATTTTGAAAAAATGGCCGCCATTTTTAACCAGCAGCATAATTTTCAGGTAGTCCACCTAGAAGTTGTCAAGAATGATCCCCTGAACATTTTGACACCCAACAACCTTTTACAACAGCCCATGTCTGATTTCCCCCCAAAATGGGGGTTTGCCCCCTAGGTATCATGGCCAATCGCACATCGCCTGTCAATGGCACCACACACACCTTGTGAACTGAACTGTGGAAGAATTTGACTGTGAAAAAGAGGTTTGCGTTCATGAAGGCATAGGAAATCATTTTGCATTAACCTGGTGAAATCAAAAGACTCCTCTCCTTTTGAGGTTAAATTCTAATTATGCATTTAGTAGAAAATAATTCAACTTTAAAGGGACTGTACAGTACTGGTTGAGGTGGGGATTCATGTTTTGAACATTCCTAAGTGAGATAATGAGAAACCTCTTATGAAATATGAAAGAGCATGTACAATAATCTGTAATTTTAAGAAGGATTTAACGTTTATTTGATGAAAATTGGTTTTCAAATGGCCGAGATATCCAAAAAAGTGATAATAATAAAAGACTACAGGCCACACCTTTTATTAGGATCTCTTTGTTTCACCTTGTTTTTGGATATCTCGGCCATTTCAAAACCAATTTTCATCAAATAAACTTTTGATACCCCTTAGAATTGCATGCTCTTTGACATCTCATAGAGTGGTTTCTGAATATCTCGCAAAATATTAAAAGCTAAATCCCCACCTCAACCAGAACTGTACACACTCTTTAAAATTGGGTCGCACATTCATTTTGGATCACAAAATAGTATGTTTAGCATCTCAGGCACATCTGTACATTACATGCACAAAATTGCTTGTTCTGCTGCTTCACTAAAATTCCAAAATACCAAAATTTGTTTTCTCTTGAGTTGTCGTACCAGTTTTGACCTTTCTTATGTGGACGGATGTTATATTTATATGTTATACTCAATAAATGCCGTAAGCAAAGTCTGGAAGAAAAAAAAAAACTTTGAGAAAATATGAAATTGACTCTGTCACTACCATTACATTACTCATTCCAATAGGCCATGAATTCAAAATTTCCAGGTAACATACATGTACATGTACAGTAGAGTGGAACAGGTTGTCAGTCTTATGGGCACAGTTAAGCGACCTTTGACTTTTAAGTCAGTACAGCCACCAGTGATTGTGACGAAAAAAAAGTTTAATGACATTTCACAGACAGAATGAATGAAGAGCTAGGCAGTCTTTCAAGACTTCACTTGGACATTAAATCTTGATAGCACATCACCATACGATCCTGAGAGCAAGCGGTCATAAATTTTTCTGACATTTGTTTGAGTTGACTCAAATGTTACAGTCGCACGAGGCCTAGCCATCAACAGTGTAAATGTTTCCCATTTAGAGTGCAACCTCATTAAACCGATTTGCTCTACTTGCACAAATGTCGAACTATTGTTCTATGCAGCTTCCTTGGGGGGGGGGGGGGGGAGGGGGATGGAGCAAGTGTGCTCTATCCAGGGGGTCATTGCCATGGCAATCGCCTGCAATTAACAAGTTTATAGTTTCTGTTTCAAAGCCATTTGGAAAATGTAACTCCCAAGACGTGGGCGATATAATGGGGCTGTATACAACCTTGCAGTCTACAAATATATTTCCCCCTTGAGAAATTTCAGCTAACTCAATTCAAAGCTATTATAGGAAATGTAATAATGGCAGCTTCTGAAAAGAATAGCAAATCGTTCCTGTAACATGAACATGGGGCATGTCAGGTTCAAGTATTGAACTTATTTGAACTCTTGATGTATACAGAGAATTTTATTTATTCTGTGCTTTTTTTTTTAAAATTTCTGTTCATGTTCAAACTCTCCTTTGTCCTTGAAGTGAGACTGTATTTCTACTCAACACTTCAAAATCAAAATAACAATAACAACTTGCAACAGCTTTTGTTAATCCTGCCTGTCCTATCAGTGACCTGTTTGTATAGAAAGTAACAGCACTGTGTGATAACATTCATGAATTTGTGCATTTTTCATGAGTTTCACAAATCATTGTTGGGCCATGCATTTAACAACATGCATAAATATTGCAAAATATTGCAAACAGAAAAGCATTAATGTACTGAAGATAGCCTCAATGTCAAATTGTGAGAACATCGAAAATGACAGCTTTTACACTATACAATTCTTTTCATTTCCGTATTTTTTTTTCATCTCTTTTAATACATTTTCATCATTTAATACTTAAGTGTACATGTACAATGTAATTGCAGGATATTTTTGTTGTTTTTCTTCAGTATTCTGTTTCCAATTTTACTGATTTTTCGTGGAAAGAAAGGTCTTCAGTATTGTTTGTAGTATTTAACCCGTTGAGGACGAGTCCCGAGTATACTCGGGTAGGTGTCTATGGGAAATACGTGTTGTATCAAAATCAGTCCGTCCTCAACGGGTTAATCATGTTATCTGTTTGCATATAAACAATAGGGAAGTTTTAAGTTTTTTTTTTCAGATTTGTCATTTGAGTGTATTTTTTTCTTGACAATCAGTAATACATCTCTTTGTTCAATTGTAGTATTGTACTGTATATAGAATGTATTTTCTCATTCTTTTGTGCTTTTGGACTTTACAGTGTACATTGTGCCTGTGCCACATGTGCTGTAATGATGGTTAGAAGATGATTTAACTACAATAGTTTGAGACAAGTGCTTTTATACTTTTTATTATTCAATTCAATTCAATTGAACTTTTATTTCCCTCCGGCAGAAAGGTAATACAAATATAAAGCGTCTTAATAAACCATAAATTAACAGTTTGTAAACAATGCAGATCATTAAGTTTTTTTTTTAATACAATATATTGTACATGTGTATATAAATGAATGAATATAAACAATGCATACTCTGCAGTGGTAACAAAAAAGTACAGTACTTGTGAGCCTTTGTACTTTATCATATTTCTGTCATGATAAAGGAAGGAGTCTTCAATTTGCTCTAATTGATCAGAATATCACTGACTCAGTTGAGTGTTTTTCACTGACAAGTTGTCAGAACCTGATTTACATCTAGGTTTTGTTTTGCAACTGTTGTGAACTATGACTCCTTTTTGTCGTCTGTGGTTGGATTGACGGATATCACTTTTAGTTGGTCTGCGGTGGGTAAGGGGAGGAGGGGTTGTGGGGTCGTGCTGGCTGAATTCCCCTGCGAAAAACTGGGACTTGTTTTGTTTGTAAGCATTGCCAGTTTGCACCCATCCAGCTCTTCCCTTTACCCGTTGACGATTAGACCCGAGAATACCCGGGCAGGTGTCTATTGGAAATGCCCATCATAGCAAAATCAGTTAGACCTTGACAGGTTTGAGAGAGCTGAAAGAGGAAAAGGCTTAAAATATCAAATAGAAGCTTGACTCAAAGTTGTTGGATCCTCACTTTCATAGCGGTCATATGTTATCAGACAAAAGTAAATTGATTGATGACAAGATTGGTTTGGACTGAAAGATTTATATAGCAGGTGAGTAGATAGACTGTTAGATTGCTGTTTAGCTCTACAGCACTTCTGTAATGCTGTATGATACGCACACATGTAAGATACATGTAAGGAGAGATAGATAATTGACAAAATAGATGGAACAAAACAAATTGAATGAGATGGAGACCTAATATCAGAGCAGATGAGAAAGCAATAATTATATGCCTGGAGTGTTATATAGTTAAAAACTGACATTGCAGGTATTGAAAAAGCAAATGTAAGTAACCCTACTCTCTAAAAAAAAAAATCGAGTGAAAATATTCACTCTTGAAGGAGTGAATGCAAAAAAGAGTGAATTTAGAGTGAAATTGGAGTGAATTTTGAGTGAAAATGTTTATTTTCACTCATTTTGTAGTGACCTCAGGGATCACTCGAAGGTTTTGGATTGATCCCTGAGGTCACTCTAAAACGAGTGAAAATGAACATTTTCACTCAAAATTCACTCCAGTTTCACTCTAAATTCACTCTTTTTTGCATTCACTCCCTCTAGAGTAAATATTTTCACTCATTTTTTTTTTTTTTTTAGAGAGTATGTGCATGAAAGTACCCATGCATTCATGCACAGATGCAAACATTAGTTTTCGAGTGTTACTGGGTCCAGCGTGGAAATTCAAATGAACATGTGGAATCTGCGCAAATGAGCAAGTTGCAGGTTTCTGTAAATCGAACAGGGGATGCCTTCTTGAGTATAGCCTTCATCAGCATGCCTGAGTGGTATTCACACAGCGCCAGCATGCATTGTCAATATTGACTCCTTCTCTGCCCTATGAAATTAAATCCTTCTCTGTAATAGATTTGGTGCCTTCCCAGAACTTCAATACCCCCATCTTTCCAGGGAGATAATTTGGGAAAGACCTGGGAGAAAATTTGGTGGAAAAGGGGGGGGGGGGGGAATATGATTCCCATTAAAAAGAAAAATAAGACAAATGTGAGACATAAAATAGCTGTATGAATGTAAACATTACTATCTTGTTGAAAAAGGATAGTGACTATAATATTTTATCATCAGAAACTAGATTAGGCAAATATGGAAATGGTCATTGTTGAAATCTGTGGCCATATTTTGTCACTGATTGATTTACCTTCCTACAGAATATGATGGTGAATTCCTCGCATGTGGATATTGGGAGCACTGTGGTGTAGTGGATTTGACTTATGACTTTCATCAGAGGTCCCAAGTTCAAATCCCTTCTAGTGCCTACATCCTTTGATGGGATATTTTTACATACCATGTCCCTCTCTACCCAGGTGTATAAATGGGTACCTGACAACACTAAGGTTATAATGATGGCAGGGCCCTCTGGTTGCTGTAGGTTACCCTGGATAAAGAAGACGATATTGTTATCATATCATTTGCTGATATTTCTATCCTTGTCTAGATTTCATCATCTTTTTATATCTTCTCGCCTGTTCATGTTCTTCCAGGGCCTACTCCTTGGTGGACTCATCCCGTGTGTCTACCTTTCTCATCTCCATCCTCCTCATCGTCTACGGAAGTTTCAGGTGAGTCTATAATCCCTTTCACAAAAAGCCCCAAATTATTATTATTTTTTTAATGTTTTTGTTTCTTCTGTATTGCAATTTTTATTCGTCTTCCTCTTTTCCAAGTTCCTTACAGGGAAGGTCCACCCTGAATTTTTTTTTTTAATGTGGATAGAAGCAGAAAAATGAGAGGAACAGGACGGTGAAAGTTTTGAGCAAATTCTGATCAAAATTTCAGAAAGTTGTGATATATTTGAAGTTGTGATCAATCAGGCACAACTGGCAACTCTGTGATGCAACACATTTGAGCTTACCTTCCATTCGCCCCTTGCATAAGATTTCGTAAAATCTGGGGGGGGGGGGGGTTTGTTATTGATAAAAGATTTTTTTTTTTTTTCCGTGCAGAGAATATATAGGAAACTGTCTACAGTGATTGCGTTAAGGGTGCACAGATACATGTATGTACAAGTGAAATTAATGCTTTAACTCTTGGAAAATAAAAATGTCTTATTTACAGTACAGAAAAAAAAAATGGAAGGGGGATGAGCTTCTATGTGTCATTACAGAATTGCCAATTTGTGTTTGATTGATGACAGCTTCAAAAAGTGGTAACTTTTGTAGTTTTCAACACGATTTGATCAAACTTTCAATGCCCTGCTCATCCTAATTTTTTTGCTTCTATTCATGCAAACTAATTTTCAGGATGGATTTCTTAACTGCAACTGGCAGCTCTCCTTCACTGTGGCTCAAAGTCATGCAAATTGTCAGTTTATGCTCTTTCCTCAATCCCATGCTACTTGTTAATATCTCTTTCTTGACTTTCTCCCCATCTCTTATATCTTTTCCTATCTCTCCCTCTCTCTCTCTCTCTCTCTCTCCCAGTTTCTCTCTCACAGTCTGTTCCACCCTCTCTCACTGTCTTCTAACTCCCCCTCTCTCTGCATCTCAATCTATCTATCTATCTTTCTGTGATCTACCTTTTTATCTATATATATATATATATATATATATATCTTTTTATCTATCTGTCTATCTATCTATCTTTCTATCTGTCTATCTTTCTATGTATATTTCTATCTATCTTGTTATCTATCCATCTTTCTATCTTTCTATCTATCTGTCTTTCCATCTATCTATCTTTCCATCTATCTATTTATCCTTTCTGTCACTTTACCAAGTACTCTGGCTTGATTGATCATGTGATATGGCCCCTGTCATTATAATCAAGCCATGACTCAGCCATAGTTATACAATGTACTTCACTGTGCCTTGGGATATTATTGATCACAGTCCAATGTTTGATGTACCCTTCAATGTGGATGTTGTGGTATTACTGTCACTGTGCCTCTTGGTTACACTCCTGTGATTGAAAAGAAAGAGAGTATTCGGTTTCCATTGTTCTGAAGATCGCGACCAATAAATGCCAAGTAAATTTGCTATCTAGTATGATACCGGTCGTAGGTTTTGGTTGATAATTAAAAGCTATCTCAGCCATTTAAAACTGATTTTCATCAAATAAACTTTTGATATCCTTTAGAATTGCATGCTCTTTGACATCTCTTTTGACATGTTTTTATTACCAATAAGCTTTAAAATCATGTTGGTCTTTCTTCTTTTTATTCTGTCTTAGATGAATCTTCTACCACTTTGCTCAACTAATTTCACTTGTACTGGATCTATGAATTTTAAAAGTCAGCTTTAAAAGTGTGGTGTTCAATTACACTTGAACTGTGTACAAAGGGTATTGTATTCTTTGAGATTGTAATGGGTGCATCAGATATTTCACCATCAGCTGGTAATGGAATCAAGACGTGTGAAAGTTTCACTCTGCTGTTGTTTTTACTCTAGGTGTCTCAAAATTTGCCATCTGTGAACGTAGTTCAAGGAGACTGTGTTGTGTGTATTTTGGTATTTTTCTTTTGTCTTCTCCTCTCCTCATACAGTCACAAAAGTTCAAACTTTGGATTTTTGTTTTTCTTACAATTGTTTTGTCTGACAAACCTGTAGTCTTACACAGAGAATTGCTCATTACAAAATCCAAATTTGTCAATTCGAGTTGAAACATTAACTTTATTCTTCTCAGATGTGTTGCTGATCGGGGGGGGGGGGGGGGGGTAGCTGTAAATTCAGTGATTTAGAGGCTTTTAATAATTCTGCAGTGCTGCACACTGGCACTGGTCTGACAGTTCCAGACCAATATGAAAATCACTGTCGGACCAGTAACTTTTCAGGAATGGACCTGTAAGAAATATAAAAACTAACTTAGGTACCTTTTGGTCCTACAGACAGGCTAGACTAGTAGAAATAATGGGTTGGCATGCAGCCCTGAATTCTGTATCTGAGATTTAAAAACAACAACAACAAACTAGTAAATATCCATTCAACATGAGTCTAATTCAATTTCATTTATTTGAAAGAGAAATGTTCATTCAACCTTCTCAAATACTAGCAATGAATGACAAGAATCATACTCAAAAGGTGCACCATTAAAACGTATGGTTTTGAACTTCATGGGATAATATGTTATCCTGCTCTGACATGGTGGAATTTTGAACTGCAAGCTGTGTGTTGTTAATGTGATGCAAATACTGTACAAGTGTGGCCTAATTTTGGCTTTAAAGGGAGAAATAACTTTTCAGTCCACCCTCTAAGATGGCAGTCCCAAGACACACTAGCTTATTCAGGAAATAATCCACCTACTCGAATTCAAAAAGCATTTTTACCTGATGAACAATATTCCAGATGGTATCCTGTACAGAAAACTGCTACACAAAAGAAAAGATGCATGTAAAGATGCATAGCAAATTGTGATGCGATACCAAGAAAACTATATCATGTTATTTGCCATATATGTGTCTGAGGCCGGTGTGTATCTACCAAACTGAACTTCGGTCACTGAATTATGTCATCATACTCCAGTGCTCATGCTCACTAGTGAAGGTTGTCTGTTATATTTCCTCACCGCTGTCACTGACCTCCAGCAATAATACCTCTTGCCGCATGAGAAATGAAAACATTGTCTTTGAGCACAATGGCCAATCTAGCCTGGCCTCAAGGCTGATTAAAATTTAATTTTCCCCAGAGAAAGAGAAATAGTATGAGGCAGAGACTTAGGACAGAATGAGAGAAAGAGATAGAAGAGAGAGAGAGAGAGAATTATGCGGATTTTTTATTTTTTATTATTTTGTCAGCTAACAATGAAACAAAATTTTCCAGTGGGATCTCAATCAAACAATAATTTGTGAACTGAGCTGAATAGCAGAGAAAAATGCATGAAATAATTTTGATGTTGATGAAAGAAGAGTAAGGTACCACTGAAAATCAGAGCAGTATCTTACAAAAAAGAAAAATGGACATTGGGCAACCTGACTTTCAATGAAACATCTATTGTGGGGTGATCAGTGAGACTTGGAAAATGCCGTGAAGTGTTTTTGAGACTTCCCACACATCCCTGTACATGAAATATTTCAAAGCTGAAAAAGGAAAAGAAAAATCTTTAATTTGCTCAAAATATCACAAGGGCATTTGTCATCAAAATGTCATCTGTGACAGAAAGAATGAAATCTGTTTCACACACACACACACACACACACACACACACACACATACACACACACACACACATACACACACACACACTCAAAGTTTGAGAACTAGGAACTATGCATGCGTGTGTGTGTTTTTTGGTTTTTTTTTTGGGGGGGGGGAATCAACAGGTGGTCTTGTACTCAAGCACATCTGATTGAAGTACAGTATAAACTGAGAGTTAATGAGCTCCCCAAGTGTGTCCATCAGGAAGGGCAAGGTTACTTCCAACCAATGACCAAACCCATAAACCTGCGTACAAAGTACTTTTAAGACAGCTTTTAAAATCCTGTTGTAATGAAATACTTGGGACTCAAAGATATTTCTTGTTTGAAAAAAACATTGTTTGAATTCTCCTAGCATGCATTAAACAACAACTTATTACCAAAATATATTGGGTGTTTTTTTTTTTCAAAGTTCTGCATATTCTTTTTTCTCACAAGACTCAAAAGTTTCAGTTTTTCCGTGAAAGTCATTTTTCCCAAAAAAATTCCTCAATTTATAGCCTGTTACAATATGGTCAACCCAACTTACACATCTAAAATTCTTTTGTTTTTCTTTCAGTTTTGCCAATTCTTCTCAATTTCTGTCTGATTATCTGCAGATTTTGTGAATTTGACTAGTTTGATCTAATCTATCTCCAATTTAAGACATGTAGTGAAATTCAGATTTGCCAATGTAATGATAACAACTTGATAATTTCTGCTGCAAATTTCTCCAAGGACTTACAATGTGTTTAGTTCAAGGGGAACAACCAATTCTTTGTTAACTGGCTCCCAAGAGAGCAGCCTTAGATGAGATGGCAATATGGACAAAAAAAGGAAATATGAGTTTCTTTCTCAGTAAACTGCATACAGAAAGCTACAAATGAAACATAAACTCAAGAGTTTATAACAATCAACAACCTGTATGATTGGTTCACTGCAGTACGGACAAAGAAATTACCATTTTTGTTTAACTTTGTTGTTATTATTTTTTTTTAGGGTGGCAGCAATGTACCGTGGGTGTTCCTCCCCCCCCCCCCACGCCCCCTCTCCCCCCCCCCCCCCCCCAAAAAAAAAAGAGGGAAAAATAAGTTTTAGTGTTTGGGGCAAGAAGATTTTGTTGTGTTTAATAGTGATCTTAAACACAACAAGAGATGAATGCTAGACATCAAACATATCATGTAATCTAATTATTTTTTTTTTTTTATCTCTCTCCTAGCTCTCTGTGATGATGGTGCTAGACAATAAAAATATGACATTAGTCATCCGTTTCTCGTCATCTGTATTTTGGGAATAGCAATTTTTGCTGGACCCTTGACCAGAAGTTTGCCTTCTTGTTGTCGTGGGCACAATTTGTGGTCATTAACTTCAATGAGAGATAGAAAAAAAAGAGATAGAGAAAGAGAGCAATGTCTACAGTTAAGCCTGTGTATCAAACGAGTGAAAATTAGAGAACAGAGTTGAACCGTATACTCTCCTTCCTTCCCCCACAGCTCTCCTCTTTCCTTCCATTTCCATCCTTTCTTTTCCTCCACATTCCTTCCTTCTTTTTTCTTTTTTCCCCTTTCTTTTCTATTCCTATTCTTTCCCCTGTGTCCTCCCCGGTTCCATGACATTTGCTCCTGCAACAATTGCTCCCGTGAAATATCTGCATGCTGAAGCCAAACCTAAATTCTACCCACAACCATAACCCGAACCCTTAATCCTAATCCTCGCCCCCAACTAAATCCAAAACCCTATCATAACCCTGACCATGTTAAAGGCATAATTTACCATTTGCAGATGAAATAAAAACCAAGCAGTAGTGCTTTAGAATAGTTCTAAAATGTGAGTTAGGGATAGAAACAACCACTGCAAAAATTTGAATTCATATAATCGATGTTAAATTTTGTTAAATACACAAAATGTGAACAATAGTTATAATAAGAATACTTCCAGACTAAACCGTCTACAGTTATGGTTTATAGAATAAAATGCTGATATCTCCTTATATTTTAGGCTGTATTGTGAAAATTTTACATGGTTGGATGTTTTGTGATATGACAAACCTACACATATGCATCAAATGTGATATCTTGAACATTTGAAATCACTGCTCCCAAAGGTAAACTGGACCTTTAAGTCTTTGGAGGAAACAACACCAGAGCAATTGTCACAGGAGCAAATGTTGTTCACCTCCTCAATGCATGCCTGTACCACCCCACCCATTTACTCTCTATTTTCTCCTCCTTTCTTTCATCTGTTTCTTTTCCTATCATCTTTCCTCCTGGCTCAGCCCCTTCCTCCTCCTTCTCTACTCTCCCCACATCCAACTTTTTTTCCATCTTTCTCAATCTCTCTTCTCCTTTCCTTTCATCCCCTCCTTCCCCTCTCCGCTCCTCCTCCCTTCCCTCATACTTGTCTTCATCGTCCTCCTTCCCTTCATCCCTTTTTATGCCTCCGCCCAAAGGATGCCGGAGGCATTATGTTTTCGGGTTGTTCTCCATACCCCCCATCCAGAGCCCGTTTATAAAATTCATGCATTCAGCTCACCTGCCCTCTTCTCCTGCCCTGAGATAGAGATAACTGTGTTGTTACCCTCCTCACTTTACCTGTAGACTCAGGCATTTACATTTCCTTCCGCTGATGGCCGGAAGAATTGCATTAGCCGGCGACACTGCATTGCTATGGCAACCAGTGCTACGTTGATTCCTTTAAGATGTCTGCAGTGGTTTTCTGTAGAATTTGCAGTTCGTTGATCATACTGTAAATACCAGTTTAATAGAGAACACGTAACAAATATTGCTTTGTACCAGTTTGATTCATTTTGAAATTCCTAGTGTAAGTTTCACTTTTTCCTTAATTTTTTTTTAAATTTACTGGAATATTATTAGAAAGATAAAGTCTTTTATGAAATTAAATTCAAAATTTGAGACTGCATGCAACAACATTTATGAAGTACATGCAATGACTTCCATCCAGCATGTGCATAACATCAGATGATTAAAATATGTCTTTCAAAATCTGTTATGACAAAACTCATAATTTTTTGAATGTAAGTGAGTTATGTAATACAAAAACACTGACAGTGGTCACTTTCGCACATGAATATTTGACAAACTGGGGAAAAAAAGAACTCTGACTGACCATGCACAGAAGTGTATAGTCTCATGAGTTAAGCACATGTTTTGAAAAGCCATCGAGCTGCTATTTCTCATGACATATTCACATCAAAATAGTCATAAGGACCTCATGTTTTCTCTGATTGCACTTAAATATTCTTTATTTCACTTTTCTTTGAACTTGCCTTTTGCTCAGATCTTTGTGGAGGAGAACTCTCACTTTGGTATCAAAATTCTTAAATGTGCAGAACAATTACTGTCAACCACAAAGAGGGTTTTGTTCCCTGTGAGATGACTGCATAAAAGCCTATCATTTCTTCAGTTCTGTCTTTTGACTGTGAGTGCAACCTTTAAAGAAAGTTGGGGAAATTTTAGTTACTATACATATACACTGTATACATGAATATCTTGTGTTTATCATGTATTGTACACATATCATATGGCTGCTTTCAATATCGTAGCACATTTATCTTCCTTAGATCAAAACATACCACCCCCCGAAAAAACAACGACAACAAACAAACAGCCTTTAATGGTGATGTAGTAATCAACATTTGCTTTGTGATCCCTTTAGCATGTAATGGGTTAAACATCAATTACCGTAATCTTGGTGAGGTGTCATTTTTATTTTCCAAAAATGTTAGAGGTGACAGTTTGTAATTGGAATGTACGTAGTTGGTACACCACTTGATATAGAGAACATGGCTGTGTTGTAAAGACTTTCACTCATCTTAAAGTCACGACCCATCTTCTGAGCTCTGTTTATGCCACACCGTAGCTACACCTAGCAAAGCAATAGAACCTTCTTGTTTTGTTCGTGTGTGTGTGTGTGTGTGTGTGCTTGTTTGTTGGTTGGTTCATTTCCCCTCTCAAGGAGGTTGCAAAATTCATCTGCTTTCTTCGGTTCCTCAATTGCCCCGTTAGCATCTTGGAAATGGATGGTTGAATCCTCCGAGGTCCTGAAAAATGCATCTTTTCATGAATTATCGATGTTCATCGCTACCCTTCTTCCCTCTTCTGGAGAAACGCGCCGAGGGAGACAAAAAAATAAGATAAGACACAGAGAGTTACTAGATAGTACTGGTATTATTAATACTAACTTCTTGTTCCTCCAGTTAAATCCATTACCCTTTTTTGTTTTTGTTTTGTTTTGTTTTTTGCAGTTGCAGGGAGAATGAGAAATATTCTGCCATTTTTATCTTCATGACTCCAATAATATTTCAATTCTCTGTGTGGGGGAACGAAGTACTAAAGGGGATATCACTTTCATGCTGATGATATGCAAGTTGTAAAGTTGTATTAAGTAGTATGAATGCCTCCCGTCCAGGGGACTTAAAGTTCAAATGTGGGCCGACTGTCAAATTACATGTTCTTTCCTTTGCCATGATGTAGTTTGTGTACTTATTCATTTTGTACACCAAGGCATGTGAATTATGGCAACCATGACAAGTGACCATGCATGGAAAGCTGTCCTATCTGGGTATATATCAAATATATATCAAATACAGGTGTCACAAACATGTTACTGACTCAATTTGTCTGAGTTGTATAACAGTAACAAGAACAAATGAGCCCCACCCACATTTGAAAGTGCTTGGGTACAAGTACATTACCCCATCTGGTGTGAATCGGCCCATCCATTTCCATTATGGCTGACGAATAGACGGATCAGATTTTGCTGGGAAGCTGCAGGGCAAACGCAGGCCGTATGCTGTCTTTGTTTTGTTATGGTTTTTTTTTGGGGGGGGGGTGGGATGGATTGTGTGTCTGTGTATGTGTGTTTGTGGTGTGCGGTTGGAGATGAGGTTCGAGGGTGCTGTATGCATTTTGCGAGAAAACGTGCAAGCTTACATGTGTAAATGTGATTGCCAGATGATGAGGCACTCGGCAGTGATGCTGCTGTTTACCTTTTCTTTTTTCTGGGGAGGACACTAATGGACTTCATCCCCATTTCAGGATGGGATTGCTTCCTAATGGATGGTCAATCTGGCTGGACGCTGGCTGGATGCTCTTCCTTTTTCACGTTGCATCTTCTGACCGCTAATATTGCATTCCTCAGGCTGACAATCAAAATGGCAAAATTTGACCATATTGACCTTGGACTGTTCCATTGTCCTCTTCGTTCCAGCAACAATGAGTTTGATAACACACACACGCACACACACACACACACACACACATGGCACGTACACACAATATTGTTACCTCATTATCTCATCAGATGGAAGGGGTTTTATTGCATTGTCCAGTCGTCCAAAGGGTAATTTATCACATACATGTAGTATACGCCTGAGCTGCACAGAAATTATGCTGTATCTGTGGCAATATTTATATTCCTCATTTCATAAATCCTCTATTCTGATTGGTTGAAATTGATGGCATAACTTCAACAAGTGGCATCAGCCCCATGGTACTCAAACTGCTGAATAGTACCAAACTGCACTCTTCTGGTTTGTAGTGGTATAGATCAAAGACGCTAAACTAATAAGACACGAAAGTGTGCGCTAATCCTGTACAAAACAAATGGACAGCGCACTGTCTTCAAGTGTATTACGCACATCACCTGAGACGCGCTGACTTGACACTTGATAAACAACAGCAGCGGCTTCGGGGACAGCGCGTCTCAGGTGATGTGTGTCTTTGCCTGAGACGCGCTGTCGTTGAAGATGTTGTTGTTGTTTATCAAGCGTTTTTGATTGTGAGATCATGTTGTTGCCAAATTTTTACCTCCACGAAATAATCCTTATTATTCTAAAATCTCATTCTTCAAAATTATCCCCTTAATCAAAAAAAAAAAAGCTACGACTATAATTTTTAAATCTTTTTAAGATGATAAGAATACAACTACCTTTGGAAATGAATGATGTTTCTAGGTGTACTGAGTTTGTACTTACATGTAGGTCCCTTTTGTATCGTCATGTAGGGTAGCCATTTTGTGTCCATTTTTATCGTATCTTGTTATCTACTATCTTTGGTATAGATGTACAACAATATGTACAACGTGTAGTACTGTACTCTCTTGGCTCCTACAACACACGGGGACCTGTGTCCAATGCAATTGCAGTGCAGAAAACAATTTGTTCACAGTAAAATAGTGTGTGAATTGGCTAGAACAGTCATGATCGACAAAGTAGAGTTTGATTGAATTATATTTTTTACATAGAGCAGATATGGGTTGCTGTTATTCAGGACACTGTTGATATCAATTGCCCCTTGGGATCTGAACTCCATGCTACGATCCTTGAAGCAAGAGCTCTCCTGGTGTCATATCATGGAGTGAAGATCAGCCTTCAAGGGCAATGATATCAACAATGCTTTCAAAAACAGTCCATATCTTTATACAATATGTGTGGCGCTCCGACAAAATGAGTCATAAGTCGCACGGGGAGTTTTCCCGTAATGAGCCGAAAATGAAGGGGAAGCACTACTCGGGTCGAATTTTTTTTTATGACGGATTTTGATTCCTTGATGTTTTATCTGTTTGTACAGAAAATTTCAGCGTGTGAAAATGAGTACAAGTGTCCCAAATCACCGTTTTTCTGAGACAATTTTTTTCGGTTACATTTTTTTCGAACGCTCGCCTTTGCGTTGCGTTTCGCACCTATTGTTCTTGCCAGATCGAGACTCCGCCTCCGTTGCTAGGGTGTATGCTAATGAGGCATTGCTCTTGACCCCAGGTTGAAGACAAAACAAAGCATGGTGCGCGCGGCGGCGTCGGCGGCCAAGCGGCGAGGGCTATAGAATTACGCAATAATAGTGAGCTGACCAAGGCTATTGATTGCATGACCAGCGAGTTTCGTTTGATACATGCACTCCATTTCAACGAGTGGTGATTGACATGACGCACAAATCGCACTGAAAAAAAAAAATAATTCCAACGAACGATCACGCAAAATTTATGATACTTTATCTATGAACTAATACAATGATCACATATCGAACTCTAAACCTTTTTATGCGTGTGTGTACTTTTACAACGGTTATTAATTGGCCTCATTAATGAATTTGTTCAAATAATCATAACTTTCGTTCCCTGGTATGTGACTTGCTGTTTAAAGTTCATCTCTGGAGATATAGTAGGGCCTAAGTTGTCAATTATTCTCGTTTTTATAAAGTCGACAATTTGTGTGATAATTCGCCAAATGTATGTAATGCGTACTATTATTTCCCTGGTGAATGAAACTTATTGCCTTATTTCTTATGATGGTTTGGGCCGTGACGGCATGGAGAGAAATCGGAAGACAAACATTATTAATGTCCAGATAGCTCGTGTTCCCTTTGGAGGATATTCTGACTCTAGTCATCTGTGTATTTTTTAGAAGTAGGACCTATTTGAGAAAGGGACAGAAAGCTGCGTCGCTACTCAAAAGTGTGCTTCTTCATTTTGTTTTGTTTTTTAATCAGAATGTTTGTAATGATAGCTGTTTGTCGTGTATTGCGTGTAGCTGACAATCAAGTGAGAGGTCAAGTCTGCAAAGAATTGGGTTGGCTAACAGCCTTGCCAAGTAGCAGCGCTAATTGCCCATTGAATTGCGTATTCTGAGGAATTTCGAATGAAAGAACTCGGACGGCAATGTTCACGCCTTGTATCCGAGTAAACCCCGCATCAACGAAGCCTTAAACAATGAAAGGTAAACTTCCTGCTATCAAGGGGTGGATAATCACGCAACCAGTATTCTTTCTTCGCCATTGATAGCAGAATCAGTGACGGAATGGAGCAACAGTGTTGGAGGATCGGCATTATGTCTGCTAATTTGTAAAGGCATTTTTCAGTCTCCTTTTGTGTTCAGAACCACATTCAGTGACGCTAACTTACTCTATCTCCTACAAACTATCGTTACCATCTTAAAACGTGAATTTTATGAAAGGCTAAAAGTGATCACGGAATCAGTTCTTCCGCGTGACACATGCAGGCTTTTATAATAGCATACCAAGCTTAAATCGTTTACCTGTATAGAAAGGGCGGGGATACACACTTATCGCAATCATCCGGATTTGAGAGTGATACACTCTACTACTTTTGTTCATCTTTCCCCCGACAAAGACCATGGTAGTTCAAAACAAACAAACAAACAAACAAACAAGCAGTTGATTTATATCAGAACGTAGAGATTTTTTGTGTTTCATGTATCTATAGGTCATCTGTTGATGTATAGTAGGCATTTGTTGTCGTTTTTACAGCGTTTCCTAATAAATGCCTATAGCGAAAACCCAACAAAACTTCTATCAAGGAGGGAAGGGAACTTAAATTTAAATATCACATAGTTTACAGAAATCAGACATGTAAATAAGGCAATCATATACATCCGCACGGCCGATTGTAATCTCTTACTTTATCAAACATGATCGCCGGCATTTACGTGCTTTTTTCTAATTTCTTGAACTTTGCCTCATTTTCTCTCTCTTTTTTAAACAATTGCTCGAAACATTTAAAAATCGTAACACAGTCTGCTATCCCACAACATAATATTCCATTTGATTTGTCACTTTTTGTTGGTCGGGTGACGCCAAATGTTGGAATCTCGAGCGATGATACACGGCATTTTGTTTGTTGGTTTTCGTCTCATCGCTCAAAAGAATTTTGACTACGATTACAAGACATAACTGATGGTTTACAGAAGTGATCATCAATTCAGTAAGGATTAGTCAAGTCATGAATTCACTTTACCCATCATGACTGTCTAATCGAACTACGACATTGTTTGGGTAACCGCGCCTTTTTATTCTCATAGTTCAAACTAATTCTTGATATAATCAAAACAAATAATTCTTTATTAAATTTCTCAAAATACTCAAAAGACGGCTTAAGTCAAAACTTTCTACAAAGATTGCCTATACGGCAATCTTTACTAGCCTAAACAAGTTTTCTAGAGCTATCAGTTCCCCCTATGGCAATGACTTCGATCGCTTTTTGAACTTGTATCGAACTACTTTCAAAACAGCTATTACCTTTGTAGTTCAATTAATAAACCAGTCTTTTGAATTCATAACCAACATTCGTAATCGTAACAATACAGTAACATAGTACTGCATGTCAATAAAAGTTGGAAAATGTAAATGCTATAATAGTAGCGCAAAAAAAAAAATGAGTAACGATTATCTTCATACATTCTAATTTCTAGTGATGTTGCTACGAAAATGACACATGGTTTGGTTCAAGCAAATAAAAGTAAAAAGGAATTGGATATACTTCTAATGATAGAACCACGCCGTACAATGCATTTCACTGTATTTTGTAACATTTGGTTACGTTTCTGTGCGCTTTACGTACGGAAAATAAAAGGCAGATTTGTGCTATTAACATGCTAACACGCAACGCATTCAAAATGTTTTTTTTTTTTTGAAATACACCGTATACAATATAATGTTTTAGTATACGGTTTGAAACTTTGAATTTGCGAGTCCTTTATGAAATTATAAGCAGGGTTATTACATTATCAAGCAAAAATTAAAGTATTTAGGGATTCGGATTTGCGCAGGAGACTAACAGTGCTATATATGGCGATCGTTCGCAACAGAGACAATCCTCTTCAATAGATATACAATGTAATTCTGTTTTCATGAATTGAAAGAGAAACGAAAAGTCAATTTTTTAACTTCATTTAGCTTTCTCACCAGTTGAACTTGATTTGATCTGCCATGCATGATATCGCTGTGTGCTCTATTAATTATCATTTAATCGGCGTGCTTGTTTTTTATGCAGAATATCACAGGTAAGTTTAATTCATTGAAGTTCATAATGTTTGTACATATGGCGTGTTCCTTGTTTTCTATTTTCATTTTTATAATATATCACGTGTCCATTATCTGATTCTGACCACGAAAATATGGCGACTGTTTAAATGCGGAGCATGTACTGGAAAACTGTAATGTCTCCTGCCAGTATAGACAAACTAATTTCTAGTCTATCCCCGCTTAAAATTGAAATGAAATCGAACAAAAAACAAAAAACAAAACGAAGTTCGACTTTCAGTAGATTTCAACCGTTTTGTATAGTGCCTGATTCATGTAATGGACACAATTCTTTAGCACATAAGCAATCACACAACTTTCGTGAATAGATGTGTCTTAATGATTGCATCTCATGGAAGAAAACTCGTCTCCTTGCCTGAATTTTAGCTTCTTCCTGTTCAAGCTCGCGTGAAAGAAATAGTTGAACATCAATCGCAATCATTAAGAGAGGCACATCCTTAGAAATAAGCACAGGAGTACTGAGACACACTACGAAATAAAAACGGGCCTTTTATCGCTATTGACAACGCATGACGTTGAAATGCTTTTTTTTTTTTTCCTTGGGAGAGGGGGTTAATACAATTGATTATTCTGAAGGTTCGTTAATCACACAATGAAATATGGTTTGCTATTAGCTTAGGTTCGTTAACAAGAAAAGTAAATGCGGTTCTTTTCCGGTAGTTCCTTTACCCGAAAGTATTAAGCAATCATTTTTTTTTTTCTGATAAGGTTTGTGAATACAAAACGAAATGCAGAAGGCCTAAGTATTAATTCCGAATATTTTTCAGTATTATTATTTATGATCCACTTCTCAAACGCAGAAAGATTGTAACTGCACATGTGATGTAAAAAAAAAATAATTCCGCTTAAGCTACAAGTTAATTGTTTTTTATATGCTATGCTATTAGAAAAATGACTGAGAATCATTGTAAACCCAACGTGAAGCTGTCAAGCCTACATCAACCTTTGCTTCTGGTACGTACAATATGTGCAGCATTGGCAAGCGTGATAAGCGATAATTACTGTGCACGCAACGCCTATAAAGGAAATGTGCCTTTAATATGGCGGGAATTCATAATGTTACGGCTGTATACAGCTGCAGCAGAAAAGACGCGAAAGCAGTTTTTGATGCTCTGCAACATTACGACCATGTGCGTAATTTGAGGGTTTTAAGTACACGCAAAGAACACGATCTCAAAAGACGACTATCGTTAATCAACTTCATTGACTTTTTCTACCGATGCTGTCTTTTGAACCCCCGCCTAGATTAGGTTCTCAGGTTCTATTTAATAGGTATTGGTACTTGCTAAACGCATCCTCTTTAGTTTCCATTGACAACAACATAGGAGACTGGGAGCGATGAACGCCCTCGCTAAAAGACGCTTCTCGTAAGACGCATTGCGTGCCCGCCTACAATAGGTTCTCAGGTTCTATTTAGGTATTGGTACTTGCTAAACGCATCCTCTTTAGTTTCCATTGACAACAACATGGGAGGAGAATGGAAGCGATCAACGCACTCGCTATTAAAAAGACGCTTCTCGTAAGACGCATTGCGTGCCTTCTTCTCTTTCTACTGTTCCTATTGTTTGTGAGTTAAAAACTTGCGGCAAACCACAACGCAGCCGACACACAACGCGTACCGACTCATTCATGCGGCGGCAGCGGCACGGACACAAACGCGCCGAAGTTTACATTCGGGCTGCCGTATTGGTCAGAATCGTTAATGATAGACCTGTCCTGCGATTGGTTGATTATCTTACATACCCAAGCTATCGCCTTATACGGTAGTGCGTGCGATGGAGCGTAAACACCGTCGCTAAGCAGGACAGTTGTATTGTTTCGTCCCGTGAAAGAAACAGGTTGTGAGCATGAACATAGCCTGAACTTTGAGAGCGATTTTCTCCGTTATTTAGAAAACCAACTGACATAACAAACGTGGTTAATATTCGTTTTTATGATCTATAGGGATGTCGAAATGAGTTGTATTACATATCAGTGTAAAGCTTAGAGTCTGTAGAATTCACTTATAGGCATAACTACGATTTCATTTTTTGCGACTTTTGACTCATTCCGACGGAGCGCCACACATATGATATGTCTCTAGAGGAATGCTATATCAATGAGGTTTCATGCCCAAAAGTGTAATATTTGAGTGACATCACAGTCATGTGACAGAGATGTTGCATTGGAACAATGTGTGTAATGACCGCAGCGCCAGTATTCAGACAACTACAAACTTTTTGATCCTTTTCTGATGTCCCTCTGCATGTTCTCATGTTTTGTCTCACTTGGGTCGTAAATTCTATGAAAACTTTCTACTTTCATGTGCAGAGAAATGATACCATTCTCTATTCCTAATCCATGCACCACTCTCTTTTCTTTACCCCTGCATATCCTTAATTAAAAATGTCTGCTTTCAAGTGCAGAGAAATCATACCACTTTCTGATTCTTTATCCCTGCACCATTCTCTACCTTCTTTACCCCTGCAGATCCCTTATTGCAAGTATCTACTTTTATCTGCAGAGAAATGGTACCACTCTCTGATTCTTTACCCCTGCATATACTATCCCTTACTGAAAGTGTTTGCTTTCATGTGCAGAAAAATGATACCAGTCTCTGATTCTTTGAATACCCCTGCAGATCCCTTAACATGGACCAGGAGGAGAAGGAGCGACTCCAGCGGGAGGAGAAAGACAACCTGTCGGGGACGACTGCTCCGATCCAACCGGCAGCGGAGAATGGTGAGATGGTGCCCCTTGCAAAGGGGCGTGGCACCTGTTTTCTATCTGCAGATTTGCTAGTGTGTTGGTGCATATTAGAGGTGTTGATTAAAGTTTAAAGGTTCAGATTAAAGGTGTTGGTGCAGATTAAAAGTTTTTTTAATGGTTACTTAATGCTTGATGGATAAAACTCATTCCACATCTTCCTTAGATCGTGACATACTTACTCCTCCCCCCCCCCAAAAAAAAACGAACAACAACAGCAACAATACACACATATCTCTGGACAGTGGTGTATAGGAAGAATCAACATTTGGCTTGTGTTCCCATCACCATTTCATGGGTCAGACATCAATTACATAAATCTTTATAGTAACATATCTTTTATTTTTTTCTTTTAAAATGGTAGAAGTTAAAGTAGTCTGTCCTTGTTGTTGTTACAGTTATTGATACCTTTGCTACTTTTATTAATGGTGAGCATTAAAAAAAAAAGAAAAAGATGTATAGATATAGTACCTCTTTTCGCTCCTAATAATGTATGGTTGTTGGGATTTAGAGACTACCCAGTAATTACCGTGTCCATTTGGCCCGCTAGTTCTTGAAGAAGGAAAACAAAAATGTGATCGAAATGTTGAAATTAAATCTCTCTTCAGTGAGTATTTCCTTTTGTACCCTACAGGACATTTTGAACCCTCACTTGTACGTGCAAATTGTGCTGGCAACAGATTGTTAGATGATGTTTACGGCCTGACCAGGAGCAAAAATGATTTATGTAGTTGGCTTGTTTGTCGTTCTTTTATGTGTTTGTTTGTTTGTGTATTTTGACAAAACTTTTAGAGTGAGAAAATGGGCAGCTGTAGTAAGCAGAAACACCTGATGGCTGAGATGAAAAAAAAAAAATTATAATTTGTTTGTTTGAATGTTGACAGAGACAGAGTTTTGTTAGATCACCTGCCATCAGTTATTTGAGTTGTTCTCCTTAACTTTGAAGACCACTTGCCCTGAGAAAAAAAAAAGAAAGAAAGAAAGAAAAGAAACAAAATCCTGAGTTGAACATCCTCACTTCTGGCTTGTGTTTCTGGGTGTAATCAGGGTGATGGGAACAGACAGATGTGCGGAATGAGAAGTATATTAGATTAGGCGACGCGAGCACAGTTGCGGTTGCCCTGGTTCAGCGTTTGAGAGAGATAGGCCTTGATAGGTTGATTGCTGAAGAGCAGCGGTTCTGGGGAGGGGGGAGCGAAAGATGGGCGTCGACTCATGTTAGAATTCAAGGAATTGTGGGTGAGAGGGAGGGAGGGGTTATAGAAGACAATATGATGTCATTATGTAGAGCTTTATATCTTTTCCACACTGTATCTTCTACTCAAAAAAAAAATCAAGATCAAAAATTGTGATCGGCAGTCTGTCCAGGGCATTTTCGTGTTTACATACACAAAGCCAGTTGCCTGATATTGATATATTCATCGTATGTTTTATAATCTTCCTTTTCCATTTGGTACTATCAAGAGATGCAGCGATGTTCAAACATTCGTTATCTCTACTGCCTGTCACTTCTCTGTTGGCTCTCGTATTTGCTTTGATCAGCTCGATATCAATGAAGCAACACAAACAACAGATTGATTCTGTTTTGGTTTTTTTTTTGAAAATCAGTTTTTGCCAGTACTTGTTGGTTTACATTTTTTTTCTCACTATTTTAACTTGTTAAATCTTCCATGGTAATTACCACTAAATACATACATGTATGTGCACACATGTGGCTGAAATTTTACAGAAAGGACACATACCAAATTGTTGGTAAATGGTAATACACATTATGCACGAAGTTAGTATACTTCTAGTACAGTTCACGCAAAAAACAAAACAGAACTAAACTAAACTAGAGAAGCACTCCGAGAGCGCAGACCTCCGCCATGCAGCTAATTTCCACCGATGATCTTGTTCTTTCATAGAGATCAGTGATTTCCACCCACACGTATGCATGCTGAAAATGGCCCGATTTCCAAATGTAGAAACCTTTTGTTACGTCATCAACTTCCAGCTGCACGGTGCACCTCGCCCCAGCAGAAACTAGAGCACGCACTTTATTGCGCGTATGAAAACCTCAAAATGCGCCGCTTGAACTCCCAAGTTCATTGACCCTACTTGCCAAAATAATGAAAATCCTTCATAAAATCCATAAAAATTTCCGGATCACTACCAAAATTTAATCATCTGTTTCATGTGTCATTCTCAACTTTTCCTGCAAGTTTCATCCAAATCCGTTCATACATCACTTCCCTCTTCATTTCTCCTCTTTCTAGGCTCTTATGCCAAACAACGATCCGGTTAAGGACTACATACACATGGTGTCACCGCAAATCTTTCTCCCTTATTGGTATTGTTCAAATCTATTTGTCTGTCTATTTATCTCTTTAAATCCATGTATTAGCTTATTTATTCAGTTGTTTATCTGTATACATATCTCTTTCTTTGTATTCCCACCACAGTTCACAGTATTGACACCACCCAGGCTATGTTCCTCCCTATTGGTGCTTCCATCTCTCTCCTCGTCATGTTCTTCTTCTTCGACTCCATGCAGATGGTGTTTGCGGTTTGCACAGCAGGTGAGTCCCGGCAAAAATCGAAAAACGTAAAGTCACTTTTGAGCAGCAGCCTCAGTCACACCTGCACAGCTATAGACCGACATTTAACTAAGAGATGTTTAACTTCAAGAACTCTTTTGCAAAGGTTGCTCGCTCGTCCACACTCGCAGCCAAAATTCTTGTAGTTTCAGTGCTCAAAGTTTGGGTCACACTGGTGCGCAAGTGCAACAAAGAAGAAAGCTTGTGCCACCTGACAGCTATATTGTTAAGGCAACAATGCACACATGTGCATTCCAATTAGTGCATGCTTCAGAGGCACTGACGCAGACAGGCAGTGGACTGGTCATGTGACAAATTTTGTAAAGTGTCAGTTGCGAGCATTCAGACTGCACAGACTTTTAGAAGATTTGTGGGGGGTATGGGACATTCCCTTAGTTTGAGTGGGAAGTTTCGGCGCGAAGTTGCGTCAGGAAGTTTTGCGGTCACACTGGCACTACTTCAAGAACTTAGACTTTGCGCAATTTCGCCGGTGTGACTGCAGCTAACGTTTCCAGTCAGGAAAAAACAGAAATGAGATTTTGAGCTGTATGGCCCTGCATGCTACAAGAGTCTTGGACATGATGTCGATATGAAGCTTTGTGAATAAGTAGGGTTGAAAAGGAATACTGAATGCATTGAAGATGGCAAATTAAATAATTTTAATATTTCACATATCAGCATTAGAAGAGACCATTCATTAAATGGTTTATTAGCATGATGACACAGTGCACTGCCGTAAATCTTGTTTACGAAGTAAACATTCACGACCCTAAATTATGACCCATATATCTTTGTATACTCCACTGTTTTGCTATAATGAAATTTCAACATAACAAAAGAAAACCGCCAGTTCCAAGTACTTTTGTTAGAATGGGAGTCATCTGTATTTGCTCGTAGAGCTCTAAAACTTGTCTTTATTTATAGTGGAGCATTATTTCATGCACTTGAGCATCATCATATTGTTCAGTCAGCATAATTCAAAAATTTTCTGCAATGGAGCCTCCACATTGTCAAACAGAGTCTCTAATTAATGCCAGGCCATGGAGAAGTTGCAAACAGAATCTTTTCACAGACCAAATACGGCCCCGCCAAGTCTCCACGATCCTTCCGGAGGCTCCCTGAAAATAATTATTTGTCTCCTGACAAGGAGCGATGATGCCTCTGTTATTTTGAAATATTATTTTCATCTTATGAGATGCAAATAATGTGTAATTATCTCCTTGATTGCTCTTTGGAACGTTCTCTGATTTTCGTCTGTCAACGTTGGCAGCCCAGTCTAATTATTTGTGATTTTGCGACGTGCATGCAGGGGCGGATCCAGGAATTCTTTAAGGGGGGGGGGGGGGGGGGCGCAACTGATATTTCTGGTGCCACTTCCAGGTTTCATTTCATTTTTTTCTTTTTATTTCTTTTGTTTTTAACCCTCTGAATCTGCCACTGTGCGTGTTATCATTGTGGACTGCTGCGGGATTATGCAATTTGAATATATCTTTAAATATTTCAATGCTTTATTTTTTATCAACTGGCGTGATTGTGTCAATATATTTTACAAGAAATTTGTATACATGTAACATGAGGGTAATAATATGGGGTTGCTAGTCTTGTGGACTGCTGCGGGATTATACAATTTGAACATTTCTTTAAATATTTCAATGCTTGAGTATTTATCAACTGCCGTGATTGTGTCAAATATTTTACAACGAATTCTAGTTACATAATAATATGTAGTTGCTAGTCTTGCAGATATTTTTTTTTGACTGTTTGAAGAACTGACTTTAAGCCTTTTTTTTTGGGGGGGGGGGGGGCTGGAGTAAACAGATTAATACAGCGATAAAGCTTTGCTGGTTGGCAATAAGTGAAACAAACAAATAGAATAGAACAACAAAAGTCAAACTATTCAACCAAACATTGCTAGATGAAAATAGATTTTTCATCCAGCAAAATTTGTTGTTTTTTTTCATCAAATTTTCATTGATGAAAAATCTAAATTCTTTTCTTTTTCTTTGCTTAACTTTTTTTTTCGTGATTATTATTGCTAGGCAACCATGAATGACACGCAATCACAGTGACCTGGAGATGCATGATTGCTGTATTGTTCTCTGACTCAGCCAAAAAAAGAGGAGTAATTAAAGTCAGGTGACTGACATTTCAAGCCAAATGCCTTTTTTTTTTTCACAGCAAAAGGATGTGGATTTAGAGGGATAATTACTTGTACATGCTGTAGTCTCTAGGTCAGTCCGTACAGAGGCTCAATATTTTTTTTTTTTTTTTGTGCCATGTGTACATTTACCAGAGAGCTGCTAAGTGCTAAATTTATTCTTCAGAAGTCACTCCACAATTTTCTCCCGCAGTGTCATTTATTCATTCAAATAGTTACAAAGGGAATTGGAATGTCATCCTTCATGATTGTTAATTTATTAGTGGGTGTAAAAGAAAATGAAAAAACAAAATCAGGTGCTTTGTACATTGTAAGTGCAGTCATTAGACACATGCTGTATGTGGTAGAATTCTGTCTTATGATTTCACGGCCCTTGCAAGTCACCAAGCTTCTCAGAAAGTCGGGAAAAAGAAATTCTGTTGATGAAGAAAAAGGACATATTTTATTGACAAATTCTGATACCATATTCTGCCCCCGATTTGTATGTTATGATTCAAATGTATGTTATACCTACAAAAACTGCATAATAGAACATGGTGTGATTGGTTGCTGTTTAAGTGGGGAGGATTTTTATGACATGGGTAAATTTGACTTTTTGGCTGGTTATAACTTGTCACATGATACAACATTTTCTCCCTTCCCCCCACCCGCTAGGGGGGCTTTAATCCCTTACCTCTTAGCCAAGTTCATGGTTACTGTTTGTTATGCCAACTGCGTGTGTGGGAGGGTAGCCAGACATTTGTCAGCTCCGCGATGCAATGACGCACTAGATGCATCATCCCAGTGCTGCGCTTACAAATGGCCATTCACAGAGAGCGTGTAGTTGTCGAGGTCGAAATACTGTAAGCGCCCAGGGAGAGCATGACACGAAAAGGCATAGGTGGGACCCAGGTGCTGCTGCGGTTGGAAAATTAACCATTGATACATATTTGATGATCCCTCGGGCACCATCCAAATACGTGACCGTGTGCTCTGGGTGTAGGTCTTACTTGCTCTTTAGAATTATTGTGGATGGATGGCATGCAAAAAGGTCATTACTCCTAGTGGTTACCATGGTTGATTCTCATCCAAATTGTGATTATGACCTCTACAGCAAAGTAGGGGGGGGGGGGGGTGGGAATGGACAAATTCAAAGTGCTGATATGAAAGTGAGTGGTAGGGAGTGGGGGTGGTGCACGTAAAACTCACCAGGATGCGAAAAAAAGGTCATTACTCCTAGTGATTACCATGGTTGATTCTCATCCAAATTGTGATTATGACCTCTACAGCAAAGTATGGGGGGGGGGTGGGAATGGACAAATTCAAAGTGCTGATATGAAAGTGAGTGGTAGGGAGTGGGGGGGGGGGGGGGTGGTGCGCATAAAACTCACCAGGATGCGAATTAAAGTATCAAATGATTTCAGTTCGGTCTTGCTGTCAGACAATTGGAAGAGTACTCACAGAGTGGAAAGATAAGTGATGTTATCATAATCTTTATCATCATCATCATTATCATCATCATCATCTTCATCACATTCATCAAGACAACTATGATTGTGATGAACGAGTAAAAGATGGAGTAAATCGCTGCAACAGGTGGAGGGGTAGAGGGGAAGGGAGTGAAGCAGGGGGAAGGAGTAAGGAAGAAGAGGAGGCGGAGGAGCATGAGAGAAAAGATATGGAAAGGTTGGAAAAAGTGAGAAATATGAAAGGGAAGAAGAGGAAGAAGAATGGGATGGGGAAAGTGGTTGTCGGTGGGGGGGGGGGGGGGGGGCAGGAGAGCGAGATGGCATAAAGAGGAAGAGTTTGGAGCTTTTTGTTTCATTGCTGTTGTTTTTGGGGGGAGGGGTTTGAGGGGAGGTGATGGGAGGATGTAGATGGGACATCCAAACTATAGAGCCTTTTAGGAATAGAGCACGTGTGCTCTGCCGTGCAAGGACATCAAGTGACAGAAGAGAAAGAGAGGATCGAGATAGAGTCTCCCCTAAGATCACATTAAAAGTCTTTTCCCTTGAGGCTGTAACACATGATGCATTACACACAGAGTCTATCAGCAAAGGATCAGTTGTTCTTGGAGGTTTGATTAACAGAATGGCCGTCTTCAACCGTTCCATCCTTTATCCGTACCCCGAATGCAAAACCGGAAATTTTCCTACTCCAATACAAACCTTACCATCATGAAAATTCCTGGAACCACCATGAAAAATGCAAATTTGCAAAGCTACCCCATGCCATACAGCAATGCATGCACTTTGGAGAATATATTACTGCTGTAGCAGCAGTATGTAACCACAGAAACCACTGATATTTATATGCCTCCATGACATAAAGACTGAAAAAACAACAAGTTGTCCTATCAAGGCTTAATGTCCAAACCACACAAGCAGATGCTGTCAAAAATATGCAGACGAGGGTGTATAGTGTATGTACATTACTTGCAAGGAGGCTCACAACCGCTTTGTAGTAGAACTGTTTTATAGTATGCTGCACACTTCTGTTGCAGTACATCCCCACAACATCACAAAGGAAGCTACGCACTGATTTATCACACAAAAGATAATTTATTTCAGCTACCAAACCATGATAGTAGACCTAATTTCTCCCATTCTGTTGTGCGCCGTGTCATAACATGAACATACAGGACTGTACATTGTAGTGTTTGCTAAAAAAAAGGATATGCAAAGTATCGTGCTTATCAAGGTCAATGTCAGTTTCTCAGTGAATGTATGTAGAAGTGTTATCGCATTTTCCTTTATGTTGCGGCATTCTCACCCGTTACGCTTGTGCTACAAGGTTATATAATGGTAATCATTTTAACCCAGGCACGATGCACGGATGTTTAGAGAAACACAGCTCTGCTATATCTCCCATGATGGGTTTACCGCTTACAATTGTAGTTCTTTTGCAAAAAATCCTATAAGTGCCCAACGTGAGAGCTACAATCAGGTGAATGTATGTATATATGCAAGACTGGCATCTCACCTTCGGCTTTTCACTGCTCCCCCCATGACGACGGTCGACCGAGAAATGTTTGTTTGCGGCAGGTGTCGCGCCGAGCGTCGCTGTTCCCCGGATCAGAAACGCAATGGATATCCCGGACTCGGCGAGGAACAGACAGAGCATGGGGGAAAAAAAAATGGAAAAGGAAACGAAACGAATCCATGGGTGATGCGGCATTAGCTTTCCAGAGAGCTGATATCTAAAAGAGTCGCTTCGGTCCCAGACGAGAGAGAGAGAGAGAGAGAGAGAAAAAAAAAAAGAAACACATCCTGTAGCATTTGTCACCTGCCGGATGAACGGAGAGTTACAGCAGAGTTTGGAATCATCAGAGACTCCAGCTTTGCATTCCCCAGACTGCAAACTCCAGAAGGCAATAAGTCAACTTTTCAGGACTCGACATCACCTACTTGTAGTCACGACGTGTCGTCTTCTCTCTAGACACGATGGAGTGTCACCCCATTCTCGGCAGGGCATCCAATTCCAACGAGCGACGGGAAAACTTGGAATAGACCATGGCCATTAGCTTTTGCCCTTTCTCTCCTCTGGTGCTAAGATATCAGACATGCCACTGCATTCTTATCGCTGCATAGTTTGCGTAACTCCCTTGGATTTGTCTTTCTGCACCTTTTAAGAACCCTTTCTTTTGTAGATACAACTTGTATTGTATTTTTTTTCAGAGGCTACAAAGTATTTTAAGGAGCACTTTACTTCTTCTCCAGTACTTCCAGATTATTCCTCAAATATAGATTCCTTCTTGAGTTCTACATTTAACTTTAGAAGTGGAAGGTATAAGATTTTATAAGTGTACCATCTGCATTACATACACATGTTCAGTATCTAGCATCCATTCCCAGGGGACTAGGGTCTTGGTTGATCTGCAGTGTGGCCCAGTGCACACATAAATGATCATAGACCCCGTTTTCACCAAAGCTCGATTGCGGCTAGAGTGTGGTGTAAATGGTAATGCTAGGCTGAGTTGCCTGCGTGATTTGAGGCTACCTCCTGAGGTAGTCATGTCCACAGCTTGGCCCGCAATTATCAGATGCTAAACAGTAATGCTGGGGCTCAGCTGTGGCTTAGCCTCACAGTGTAACAGGTATGCATCCATCACGTCGTGGCTCTGTTCAGTTTCTTGTGGATAGTATTCAGTACTTGATGTTATGCGCATTATGCTTGCATGCACGTCAAGTCTTGTGTGGGGAAAAATCAGATTCATTCTTTCATTATTTTTTTTTTGCGTATATATGAATATATTCAATATTGGTAGTACTGTCAACATTATCGTCATTCTAATCAGCATAATTGCTCCTTCCACCACTACATAAATTGCAGTATATTTCATATGAAAAAAAAGAAAGAATACCACGCTTTTATCTTCAAGTGGAATGTTACATTCATCAACCTATGTAGAATCACAACCATCAAGCATACACCATGTATGTGTTAAAAACTGAGTTCAGTTTAAATGTGAAACCATTGGATACCAAATAGCGATGTGGGCTTTCCTGTAAAAGAAAAATACTGTATCCATGAAGTTGAGCGTTTTGATCGCCAAAATTCCCAGTCATTTTTTTTTTTTTTTTTTTTGGGGGGGGGGGGGATAGAAAAAGAAGAAAGCGGGAATAAACAATTGAACAGGAAGTATGTAACCTCTCATCTCCAGTTTGAAGCCGCGAGACGTAAGCAGTGCCAGGTGCCTCCAAGTAAGCATTGAAGAGGCAATAATGAGAAATTGTGATGTATTGCTTGCTAGGAAAAGTGCATGCCATGCTCGCAGTGTGTTGGGGAGGGGGGTGGGGGGGGGGGAAGGGAGAGGGAGGGAAGAATGATGTTTCTTTATGTGCATTGTAGACACACCTGCAGATCGCAGAGGAATGACAGAAAACACTGTAGAAGAAAATCCACCAGGATTTCCTACTTCCCCGCCAATGCCTCGTGTTGTCTTGGCATCCGTTGAAGCGGAAACTCACCCCCCACCTTCCGCCTGACATTTGACGGGCTAGCAAAATGCATGGATTGAGAAAAAGACAACAGCAACAACTAGAGCAAATCCTAAAACACATTCTTGTCACTCTTGCATGGAGGGCTGCAACGATGCATACTAAAGATTGTATTTTGCAAACATGTTTGCAGTTTTGTTTATTGTTTGGTTTCTGGTTGGGGAGTTTGAATATTATATGGTGATATGGGCTTACGCCAAATCATATTGGAGGATTGATGATGGAACCAATCTGGTCCTAGAGAATTTAGCTCCAGAAATGTTAAAGATGTAGTCTTCAAATTGGCACCTTTGAATTATTCACTTGTCTTACATTGGAGAAAGATTATATTTAACAGAAATCATCATTTTTTTCATCATCAAATTGGCACCTGAATTTCACATGTCTTGCGTCAGAGAAAGATTTCATTGAGCTGATTGAATTCATGAAGTTCACACACAGTCAGGAAGACAAATCACAAGCATTTCATAAGCAGTAGAAGCTTCAGTCTATGAAAATGCATGGCCAATTTAAGAGGCAGTTATAAATTTAGTCAGTGAACTAGAAAAGCACGCCGAGTGCAGACCTAGCAGCTCGTTTCCACCCATATATGCTGAAAAATGACTCTGACTCTGTTTCCCATGATAAAGAATTCTTTCTGGCATCTATACCTCATCTTCTTGCTGGGCTTTGAGCTTGCAGTCAGGGCGCATATGCGCACCTCATATACGCACAGCTTGAATTCCCTCGTTTGTTGGCCCTATATGCCAATGACGATAAGAATCCTTCAAAAAATTAAAAGAAGAAAAATCCTGAATCCAGATGGTGCTCCAGATCACTACCAAACTTTACATCTTCAGTTCTTTGTGTCAATATAAACTTTCCCTGAAAAGTTCATCCAAATTTGGTCATAACTTTTTGAGTTATCATGCTAACAGACAAACAAACCAATGCCCGCAAAAAACATAACCTCCTTCGCAGAGGTGATAATAAGAAAATTATGATTTGAACAAAAGCACCATGGAAACCACAAAAATGTATTTTTTGAGACTTGATTGCTTATTAAAAAGACATTACTTGCTTGAAAAATCTGACATTAAGAGTTCCTCTTGAGCAGTGTGCTTGTCCACATTGGCAGTGGTGGTGCATAGAGTCGGCATCTTGCTGTTATTGTAGCATTCCTCTACTTTTCATTTTACCATGCCGAGTGAGGGGAAGACATCCAGAATAAATAATTCAGCTGGGAGTCTTTTGTGAGAAGCAAGTTTATTACGCAGCTTGACATTTCCTCTATGCATAAGAATGCTACACACTGTCTTGCCTTGTAAGACTTGGGGGGGGGGGGGATCTGTGTGTGACTGATTTGTGGTTATGCACGTTTTCTGACTGTGGCATTCAATGCTAATTCACGCTGTTTCTTTTGATCAGTGTCACTTGCGATTTGACATTTTGCAATAAACCACTCATTTGCAATGAGATATGTGTGTTGTGCCGAACGTTACCCCTCACTTTTTGTCGTACGCATAATTTTGCAGTATTTTTTTTTTGTGTGTGGTTGCCTCATTCTATCTACAGAAATTCACATATCAGTGTCAAATATAGTTGAAACTTGAGTTGCATTCATTATGCCAGAATAGTGAAATCTTTCCATTTTATTGTGTGACTGTGAATATTTTGCTACAGAGAAGTTGCTCAAGAATCAGAGTGTATTGGACAACAAAGTAATTCGTCACAACTTTTCCTACTCTAGTATTTAAAAAGATGAAATTATATTCATATTTTTTTCTTTGTAGTTAATTTTGGGGCATTCTTTAGGGGCCTTGGGAGGAGTTCCTCTATCAGATTAAAGCCAGAAAGTAGTTTGGGGAAAAAAAAATCTGCAGGCAGAACTTCCACTTAAATTGCTGTAGTTTGTTTATGCAGAATTTGATTGCACAAGTTTCATATCTAACTGTGATAGCATGATTATACTGTGCAATTTTCAGACCACTTTATTGGGTAAAAATTGGGTATCTGGGACTATTGTGACTACTTGCAATCTGTAGCATATATCTAAGAATTTCAGTTTTGAAATTCAATTGCCAGTGTGTCATCCATGTAATCGATTTGATTTAATAGGCCATATCTTCACGCATATGCACTGTCTTCCTTTGCTAATATTCATAAAAAACTGTAACTTTTTGGCTACACTTGTATTTCCGGAAAAGAAATAAGGTTCACTTATTCGAAGGTTCATTTACCCAAAAACAAAACAAAAAAACAAACAAAAAAAAGCATTGTGATGATGAAGATTCATTTGTATGCACTTTTTTTTTTTTTTTTTGCCATTTTCGGAGTAGCAAACTTTATTTCATTTTTGGGGTAATGAACTTTATTTTAATTTCTGATTAGCAAACCTTCAGAGTGATGAACAGTACCAAACTTTTCATGCACTAATCTTCACATGAATCACATGTCATAGATTTCCTCTTCAGTGATACATGTACTACCATTTTTTTTAAAACACTATCCATTAAACCTCCATTGCAGTGAAAAAAACAACAACAGTACTGACTTAGAAAGAAAAAATCCCAGAAAACAGGATTATCACTTTTGCGTAGTAAAGGACAACAGTTGTAGAATACTTGTTGCACTTTAAAAGTATGAGGGATCATCTCAACAGAGTGTGTGAGATTAAAGGGAAATTCCATCCTGACATTGTGTTGCTTTGTATGAAAACAGAACATCAGTAAAGATGCACTGTACAAAACACCGGTGTTAGATTTAACACCATGGGTGTTAAATCTAACACCGATCAAACTTCAGTAGAGGACCACACCCACAGGTGTAGAAAATGTATTGTGACGGTGTTAAAAGGTGTTCACCATGCACTTCGTGGTGTTAATTTGACACTGTGGCTGGTGATATTTTTGACACTGCGCTAGAGTTAATTCAATAATGACACCGCATGGTGTTGATTTGATATTGGTGGTGTTAATTTCAATGGTATAACACCCGTCCAGCTTCAATAGGGGACCACACCAACTGGTGTTACTATGGTGTAAATGTGTTTTCACATTTTTTCAAAAATCAAGTGCTTTATCAGAAAATTCTTTATTGTCTTCTGGAAGTTCAAAATTACCAAGAAGTGCAGTAACTAAGAAACTATTCAAAAAACAATTTTAAATTTTGAAATGACACCCGGAGGTGTTAATCTAACACCATAAATGAGCACCGGAAATTTAACACCAGCTCGGTGTTTCATATTTAACACCAGACTTTTTGCAGTGTAGGATGGAGGTATGGACACATCAACAAAGATATGAATTGTAACAGCATGAGAGTAAGACAAATTGGCAACACTGTGTGGCATAGGTGTCTAGTAGATCTCCATTTGTTTTGTTCACAAAATTGTTATAATATTAATTTTCTCAAATATTTTGACACAGACAGACCTATCTGATGAAGAAGGCACACAAAAATGTATTGCTCTACTGACATAACAAGACCACTTCTGAAGACAAATTTTGTAAGGAGAAGAATAAAAAATTGGTGAATTTTTGTGTACAAATGGAATGGAGAGCTGCTCAACACCTCAGGATCATATCAGGTTGCCTAGATGTCTTTCTCATTGAACTTTCTGATGTGTCTGATATTTTCCCCCAATTCTTGCACATCTACTTATCTGATTTTTCTGTTTTCAAATAAAGCAACATACTATCCGGATTGAATTTCCCTGTAACCTGTTGAGGACGGGCTGATTTTGCTATGTATCACGCATTTCCCATAAAAACCTGCCCGAGTATACTCGAGTCTAGTCTTCAATGGGTTTATGCTCCCTTGCATCCAGCTGGCAGTGATTTGGTGGATAGCTTTCACCTCAAAACTCCAGTGTAAATGTCTCGTGTGGCAGCAGCTGTAAGTGCATGTCATCTCCCCTGTTTCTCTCTGATAAGTGAGTAATTTCATAATTGCTGACATTGATAGGGGCTCGTTGACAATGTGGATGATGTTCCAGTTCTATTTTTGCGGACCCATGCTAACACATTATTTGATAAAAGTACAGTGTACCTAATTAACCTGTTTTTATTTGAATATGTGATTATTAGAGAGCGTAGCTAAGAAAAAAAAAAAGTGCATTTTGGAGGTTACTTGATGAAACTCATCAAGGCAACATTTGTCTTTCGAAAACAAGGCACCCAGATGAGTCTAGTAAACCCACCTTTTCCTTGCCTTCCTGTCCTAAACAAGGTATCTAGGCTGGTCTCAACAAGTTGCTGCCTTTACTTTGTGTCCTCAGCAAGGCATCTCTTTGCAAATTAGATCAAATCCCAGACCAGATCAGGCAAGAAAAAGGCAAGCAAAAGAAAGAAAATTGGTTCTTGACACTACTCTTCACAATCTTTGCTGTTCTTTTCTTCTTTTCTTTCTTTTTTTTTTTTTACTTTGTTGGGTCATTTTTATTCGTTTTTTGTTTGATAGAGGAAGCCTTTTGGTTGCACATAATTGCTGAGATATTTGATACTTCACACCACCATAACATATATATTGCAAAAAGACCTACATACTAAAGTGGGCCATTTCCGAAGTATCCCCCACAATATCCTCAGGGTAGGCAGTTGATGTATCGAATTTAGGAGGGGGGGGGGGGATAAGGAGATGGGGTCAGGTAAAATGGGTTGCTAGCTTAAGGGCATTATCCTTCAGCAGGGAGCAGAAATGAATGCAATCTCTTTTGAGGGTAACCAAATCTTAGCTTCTGATGAATTGCTGTGAGCATCACAGTCCAATAATTTTCGTATGTGGGACTTCATTCTCTTATGACAGTTCTGTGCACCTCTTATGACACCTCTGTGCACAATTCATATCAGGGGTTTAAATGCGTGTTTATTTCGTCCTGTCATGTACTGACCATTGAGATATCCATAGATGAAGATGGTCATTGCTCCACCCACCTCAAATACACCATGCTCCATTTGTAAATCAATAGGAGATGTCTTTACAGAAGCGTCCATATTTTGGGATAATGCACTTTAATGTATTGTGATAATGTGACATTCACATCAGCTAAGTGAATGTCTTCCTAGAATGTAGGGAGCGTGACACAAGCACAAGGTGGTGGAGAAAAGGGAGAGGAAAAAAAAAACAGACTGAAAGTGAATTTGTACAAAACTGTAAATGCTTTATTTTCTCTGTGAAGAAATTCAAGGCAACTTGATTTCAGCTGTCATATATACTTTTTTTTTTTTTTCATTCAGCATCATTTGTCACTAACAAATAAATCTTTACAGAACATGGAAGGGCCCCCAAGGAAGGGGAATTCTATCCTGATGAAATGGAGGAGAAAGAGGTCCTCCCCTCTTTGCTGTGGTAATTACTACGACAGAAATCAGATCTCTGATTTATACGGCACAGGAAACGGTATTGCTGGCGAATGTTGTATCGAAGGAGGTTCTCACTTCGCCACCCCTCTCCCACCCTCCAAGAAGAGAGAATCGCTTTCGGCTCCCACATACAGGAAGGTCGTGATAAATCACCCTTACCTATCATGTTCGCTGCTTTTTTACTTTTCAAACTGCACAAAAAAAAAAATCCTTGTTTAACTTACATGTTTTGAAAGCATTTCATATCGTATTGACAGGTTACAATGTGTGAGGGTTCGGTCGGTCATGAATATTAAGGGATCTTCCATTTGGCTGCATGTTATTCAAATATTCTACACAATAACTGTATCACGAAAACCTTGGCCTGTCACTTGAGCATATATACTCTTGGTATGCTCGCATGCAAGAGTAGTACATTTGTGCATACAGTATATCGTTGTACAGGCGAGGTCAAGCTACAATGTGTGATGTGCTTGATATTATCTGGTCTTTGCAGTCATGATTTAGAGGTCAAATTGTTTGTATTGCACTGGCCCATGCACTGGCCCAAAATATTGAACCGAAATCAAAGTGGAAACACTTCCAACCGGGATGAAACTGGCAACTGACAACGATCTTGCTTGTAAACGTGATGTTAAAACATGAGGTAGCATGATATGTAAACTGTAGGCCTTTACTTTGTACACAAGCAATTTTCCCATCACTCTCTGCACTACTATTCCCATGCGTTGATCTTGCATGGTTGGGGGTCATTCAACAGAGGAAGTTGGACCCAGTCCGGCCAGACGCACAGACTGTATGACATCACCAGTATTAAAGCATCCCCGGGATGCTGGCTTCATGATGAAGACATCAACACTGTTGGGAATGGCTTGCAGCTTTAACCCGTTGAGGTCGGGCTGATTTTGCTACAAGGCTGGTACGATCAAGGAGGTATGAGAGAACACTCATACCTCCTTGGTACGATGCAAGTGATGCAAGCACTGCACCCTAGCACCTTTGATAATCATCCAGGACACTAGTTTAATATGACTTCTGTCTAGCAACTGAATAGAAGTAGTGTACAGTATACTTTTTTAAATACACTGTACACTGTAAAACACAATATTTTTGTGGCATGAAATTTTCGTGAATTGGAGCAGACGGCCTTTTTCGCGGCATGAAATTTTCATGAGTTGCCTCTAACATTCAACGCATATAGTGATGACAAGAACTTTCATGTGCATTTTGATTTTGCAAATCTTGGCTCTCGCGAAATTCGCTAACGCGAGCATTCCTCGTTTTACAGTATTATGTGCAAAAGCAAACACTAGCTAATTCACCTGACCCTGCCTAAGAGAATTCTGAATTAGGCTTATCATATGGTTCACTGCTGCTCCGAAAAAAAAAAAATAATTATGTATCGTGACTGCAAAGTAAAGAAAACGCAAACAAATGTTTGAAAAAACTATCATGAAGATTAACTTCATTTCGAGTACTTTTAAGTGTTACATTTTTGTACATACTTCTATTCTGTGTACAATGTACTGGTACATGTATAGTGTGCATCAAAGCACAAGAAAATTGCAAAATTGCCACCGATACTGAAACTGTGTATCACTACACCGTGATACCTCTCAGTCCTTTCTTAGTGTTGTTAGATTACAACTTCTATATTTGGTACTGTTACTTTTGGACAGATTGGCCATAGCACCAGATCGTTGTAGCATGGGGGGGGGGGGGTTCTTTTGAAGCCAAATTAGTCACACATAGCTGTGAGGTCATGGAATGACAGCTGTCAGTCAAAACGAGGATAACTGAGCCATTTCCTGTTTCTTTGCGTTTTTTTTTATTCACATTAGCTAGGCCCATCCATGCACACAAGTAGTGGGGTTTGGGATCACTATTTGCTCTCCGTTCATACATTACGAAAACAAAACAAATAAAAAACAAAAAACAAAAAAAAACCTTTGCTCTGCTGCAGGTAAAGCACTTTAAAACCCTGAATTGCGCATGCCTAAATAATGACTGGAGGATGACCTAAGGCGCCCTTACACTAGGTCTACTTGCTTCACACCAGGGAGGTGGAAAGTTCTTCCCACCTCCTTGATCACACACTGTAAGGCAATTTATTGCAAGAGAATTCATATGAGAATCAAAAAAAGAAATCAAGGTGGACTGAGCTTTGCATCATGATTTAAATAGGAACCGTCAGTGTTGTTTTTTGTGTCTACACACAAGAATTATAAGTTGTTTTATGTATGGCATTGCAAAAATTGATTTATAAACACCATTATTTTGGGTCGTGTGTGGACGGCTCTTGTGTTATAATGATATAGCACCATAATGGACTCTCTGTATCTTTAAAAGAGTGGTGATATTTTGTCTTGCAGAATGGCATTTAATATGTCTTGAGAGCTGTGAATTCATGTATGTACTTCATTGTTTAGTTAATAATAAAGGGATGGTACAGTATTGGTGGAGATGAGAATTGGGCTTTTAACTTTTTGCGAAATACCAAGAAAACACTTAGTACAGAGCATACCATTTTAAGAGGAATTCAAAGTGTATTTGATGAAAATTGGGTTTGGAATGACTGAAGCATCCGAAAACAAAGTAAAACAAAGCGATCGTAATAAAGTGTGGGTCCCACACTTTATTAGAATCGCTCTTTTTTGGATATCTCAGCCATTTCAAAACCAATTTTCATCAAATAAACATTGAATTCCTCATAGAATTACATGCTCTTTCATATTTCATAAGAGGTTTCTCATTTTCTCACCATTTCAGAAACCTGAAATTAGGTCTCAACCATAACTATACGATCTCTTTAAGCATTAGGGTAGTTGAAGTTTATAGTTGTATTTTGCTTGATATATCAAAATCTGTTATTCTTCTTTGGCAGACTCAATTCAAACTTGTTTTTCTGCTTCTGTCCCTCCTTTCTCATGCATCCGTTCATCCTCTCTGCAGTACTAGCGACGGTGGCGTTTGCGTTCTTGCTGTTGCCAATGTGCCAGTATTTATTGAGGCCCTGCTCGTCAGGAACAAAGTGAGTATCGTTCCAGCGTTTCTGTCGTTAATTTCAAACCCAACGACCCCCCCTCCCCCAAACACCCCGTGGTTTGGCAAGTCATAGAGTAGCCAGGCTGATCCAGCCTGGCTTGATGCCAGTTTGAGGGATATGCCCTCGAAGAAAGCACAGGAGAAAATAATGATCAGTCATGCATCATTTCATTTATGATTTCCATGACGAAAACATGTAATGGTTGTCGTTACCCAGTAATCATAGGGTCTGCCCCATGTGATGCCTCAGGTTCCATGACATTTGCTCCTGCGACAATTGCTCCCATGAAATATCTACGTGCTATGAAAGCCAAACAGAAATTCTAATCACAAACATAACCCTAGCCCTAATCCTTACATCGAAATAAACCTAAAAACTTGATCACAGCCCTGCCTTTAGCCCTAAGTCCTTGGAGAAAATAAGATTGCAGCGACTGTTTGCAGGAGCAAATGTGGTGTCACCAATGCCCCATGTCCAGTAATGGAATTCTTGACCCACAAGTTTCTCCTTTCAATAGCATTTCAGGATTAATTAAATGCTGGGTCGCATTCATAACACAGTTTTAATATATAAAATGTGTGTATATCCTGTCAGGAATAGTAGGTGCATGATATCTTTGATTCTATGGGCATTGCATTCATAATGGGTATAGATATATCCAGATTTGCATCGAGTGCAGACAGCCCTTTGTAATACTGCACACCCAGTGTGAGGCTCCCATATTCTAGTATGCAGACATTCATTTTCTACGTAATCTGAGGGCCTGTGTCATATAGTCCATTTACACTTTCAAATAACAAATTTTGATATGCAGACATTTATTTTCTACCTTATCTGAGGGCCTGTGTCATATGGCCCATTTACACTTTCAAATAACAAAAAACAAAATTCACACATGCAAAACCCACACAAACAAAGCTGGATTTTAAACTCACTTTCCACCTTATCTGAGAGCTTGAATCATATTGTTTAAAGGTACATTTACATTACATGCAGAAAACAGAAACAGAGTTTGCTTTGCCCCTAAACTTTCAGGGGTTAAGGTGGTGTTCATGTTCCACTACTTGAGTTTGGGGCGAGCAGAAGCCATCCATTATGTAACCCTCGTGCTTGCATGCATGCACTACACATGTACACAGGGAGAATCACATTACCAAATACCAGGATTAGCATCAGTGAAAGGTAAGGGAGCAATTTCTTGGAATTAAAAACAAAATAAATGAATAAAAACCAGTATTTCTGAAAATGGGAGAGGTTTTAGGTAATGATTTTTTTTTTTTTTTATGCCTCTGCTCAAAACCTGCTCAGAATATGTTGAAAGTGTGCATTCTGCAGGGTTCTGTCCAGGTTTTATAATCATGCGAGGTTTATAAAATTATATTTTAGCACCCATGTTGCAGCCTGTGATTGCCATTTTTGTGTATGTGTGTGCGTTTGTGTTTTTTGTTGTTGTTGTCTTTATTTTTTGTATTAAGCTATCACTCAACTGATTTGAAATAATTCCCATAGCAAGCAACAAGATGTGTATCATAAAGTTCTGTGCACCCTCTGGCTAATGGTGCATCGTGTGTGTATAAGAAATGCACATGCTTCCATGGCATTGATAAGCAGAAAGATATAATATAGGAAAGAAAAGAGAGCTACCAGTATTGATTTCAGTGTATTTCCCAGACATGCCTTCGCCACATTTTTCTGGTCCATTGCAATGACACCCCTGATCATATTGATTGGCCAGTGAGTGCATTACATCCTTTGTAAAAGAAGAAAAAAGAAAACCAGACTGTATGTTTTTGTTTGTTGTTTTTTTGTTTTGTTTGTTTGTTTGTATGTTTTTACCCTGCAAGGGCATGGAAAAACAGCTGTGACATCTCGCATTGCCAATGGCAGGATCAATACTGCAACAGGGATTACATTTATTTGAAACAGACGTATGCATTTTGCACCTGAATTCTTGCAAGAATTTGAGATTTTGCCTCGATTGCTCACTTGAACTTACCCATCCAGAATATCTTCGAAAATATTCTGCCCTTTAAACAGGAAGACTAATTTCTATGGATGGGTTATTACCTGTTTCATGTGTTCAGATCATATAGGAAGGCCTTATACATGCATACACACACCAGGGAATAATTTTTCCAACTCATAGTATTTGATAAGCCACTTCAGCAGATGAACAGTATTTTAAAAGGGTATCCTGTACACTTCTATTGAATGAAAACTGTTACACAAATGTGGCCCGCTACAACAAAATGATCCTAAAGTCGGGCGAGGGCGATTATTTGAAAATTGCATGATATAATCCCCTAATCTTTCTGCTTTAAATTGATATATAACACATTTTATAAAAATAATCGGCTGCGGAGATATCGATGTTTAAAAGAGAGCATGTCGAGACGCCTGGAAAATTACTGTTTCGAGAAAAGCGCCCTAAAAGTCTTCCTTGCGACGCAATCGCGATCACGTAACACGCAAGTCATTTTTCACCTCTGGACAATAGAAGGTGAGCCCTAGCAACCCCCGAAGAGTTCATTCAAGCACATCAGCGTCGGCGGTCTCCTCACCAACCAATCAGTGACCAGGATGTGAGAAGCGGCTGAGCATAGCGCACCCCGCCCGCACGCACCAGTCGACTGGGCAGTGTGCGAGCTTCACGCTTCGGTTAGCAGCAAGCAGCAAACTGACCAATGAGATCACTATGGTCGTTGTTAGGGGCGGAGCCTATCTGTGGCGCTCATTCCAAATTTTCGAACCAGTTTCTGCTTCGTTGAAACGTCAAAAAACATGGCTCAGAAAAAGCTATTTTTTATCTTTCCTTATGATCATTTTGCTTCAAAATTTCGACAGATGATAGAAGACATGTTAGACTCCAATAATATATCAAAATCAGAAAATCGTAAGTTTTGACCAATTTTAATGCTCTGACTTCAAACTCGATTTTCACGGCTTCGACCGTGCGCGACTTTAGGACCTTTTTGTTGTAGCGGGTCACAAATGTAGTTTTATATGCACTTGTAGCAGTGGGATGAAAAATGCATAGCAAATTGCGAAGCGATACCAGGAAAATGATTCCCTGCACGCACATACCCACACTCACACACAACACACACACACTGTTCTGAGAGTCATACATGAAACATGCACCCACACTGTGTCCATGCGAAACACATCTACGCTCTGCTGTAAATTAGCACAGAGGCAAAGATTCAGACACACTACCACATGTTAATAAAGAAATACAGAGGAAAACATCCACACACCTTCCCTCCCCACTTAACCAGCACATGTGATGCTATTCCAATTCCCTAAACCGTGTGCACAGAGAAATTACAACAACACTTGACAAAACCTTAAAGTAATGGGGAAAGGGATTCCCGGGGGTCCATAACTCAGGAGATGGCAAAACCGTTGCCATGGCAGGGAGGAATCATGGGGCGCATTCGCTCCGGGCTGATATTCCATCTACCCTCTTAACAGGTCCTCGGGGCTCTGTTTGACACCTCTCGGAGAAGATGGGTGAGAAAAGCCAGAGGGGAAAAATTTGCGACCAGCATCTGTGTCCGACCGTGACTGACTCATCTTGTCAAGATGCAATCTGCATCCCACCAGCTGAAGGCGAAAGTCAAATACATTTGATGCATCTTCACGTTGTCCTGAGATTCTTGGGGGGGGGGGGATGGGGGTTGACAACAATCGCATCGTCATGGACACTCCACCCCTCGCCATCGCTCACCACAAAACTGGAATTAAACTGGGGGGGGGGGGGTAGCCATAATCACATGACTTGATAGTTTGTGTAATAGCCATGATTCTCTGCTCATTCCAGATCACAGAGCACAAAACAGCATCATGCAAAATATGTAGCATTTTTTTCCCCTGTAACTTTATTATTCATTGATTTGGTAACAATTATCCATTAGGTATTAATCAATTGTTGCATATTATCATGATATTAATTACGGTATTCTTTATCCAGGGTAGCCTCTTTGGTGTTGCCACTGCTCTACCAGAGGGCCCTGCCAGTATCATTACCCTAGCGTTGCCAGGTATACATTTAAATGCAAGTCGATCAAGAGAGACAGAGTGGGTAAACACATCTTGTCCAAGGACACAGACATTTGATTGGAATCGAATTGGGGACCTCCCACTGAAAGTCAGGAGTCGTACTATATACTGTACATGTATATTTAGAAGGCTTTCCAATGCCTTAATTTAGCATGCAAATTATGACTCAACCCAAATGGACACCCAGAAATGGGGCACACTTGGACGTGAAAGAGATCCGTGTGGGCCATCATTTGGAGTAAATGATGACCTAAAGTATGTAGCTCAGTTTAGTCTCTGTCTCTTTCTTCTTCTTCTTCTTTTTTGTTAAATCTAAGATTTCCGCTGTAGCCATTATGTGAGATATTAGTCTGTGAGGGGACCAAACGAGGCAAAAGGTCGTTCCCCCCCCCCCCCTCCTTCCCCATGTCCAATTTCTTGGCAGGGGCTCAACACTAAAACGAGCCAGGAAACTGCCCGAACATGTTTATGAGCGATCTTGAAGTGGTGCCATCTTGCAGGGTGCCCGTGTTACAAGGGGCTGGAGTGGGCAATTAAAAAACATCCATTTCCTTCTTAGCTTAGTCTCTCAAAACAGACTGTTTTTATGAATTTTTCAGATCCCTCCAGTAGGACATTGGAGTGTTTCACAAAGAATTTGCATCAATTCTATAAAGTTTCCCTCCAGTAGGACATTGGGGTGTTTCACAAAGAATTCGAGTCAATTCTTAAAGTTAGGATTGACCTAATTGTATGATATGGCAGTGGCCTTCTTGTTTAGTTTTATTCATTTTTTTTTTTTTTAGAGAATCTACTTCAAAATGCTATCAAAATTGACAGACAAATTTTTGTGTGACTTATTCTTTTTTTGGTATTAATAGCTGCATGAAAAAGTCTCCAAAATTTTTGTTTTCATTGGGGAGTTTGAATGCCACTGAAGACACAGATACAGCATACCATGACTACTTTGACTACCGGACTACTTTGTTAAACAGCCCAGGTGATTATGGATCATTCTCTAGCATGTAAATTGCTGCTATAACATGTTTGATATCTTTTTTGTTTTATTTGTTGTTGTGTGGTGGTATTTTGATGCTTGTTTGTTGGTTTGTTTGTTTGTTTGCTTGTTTACTTTTTGTAGTGGACATCACTTCTCTGTAATGATAAGTTTTCATTGGAGTGTTATCAAATTCAATTCAATTCAGTTCAATTCTACATGTATTCAAATCGAATCAATTCAATTCAGCCTGCATGCAGTGTTCAGTGTAGGTACTTAAAGATTGCCCAAGAAACAACACTGACCCACTCTTTACTAGTCCGAGGAAATGGAAGGGGGGGAAAAAAACAGATAGAGGGAACTACATGTACGTAAAAATGGAATGGAGGTTGCTGAGTGCATCATGAATATTTGACGATGGACAGTATATGCACTCACAAGGGCTACTCCATAATGACCGGGCTCACCGCTCGCTCTTCTGAAGGCTCTCAGCGTTGCGGAGGTGAATTAGGAACAAGCTTGCATGCATGATTTTATCCGCAAACAAAAGGTTAAAGGCATTATTTACCCCTGCAGATGAAACAAAAACCTAGCTCTATTGCTTCAAAATATTTCTAAAATATGAGTCAGGGATAAAAACAGACAATGTTCAAATGTCAATCAGTATAATCCATGTTAAGTAATATTGTTAAATATACAAAGTGTGAATAATAGTTATCATAAAATTGTTTCTAGAATAAACCATCTGCAGTTATGGTTTAATGAGAAAAATAATGGTATCGCCTTCAAATTTAGGCTTTATTGCAAAATTTTCATATATAATGGTAGGATGTTTTGTGATACGAGATACAACTGACCTACAATGCATCAAATGTGATAACTTGAACATTTTTTAAATCACTGCTCCCAATGGTAAACAGTAAACCTTTAAAGCAAGGGATCTGCTGGGGTGCCTGCGGAAGGAGATTTGGATGAATATTTGGCCAGCTAATGGCTGGGAAGGTGGGGGGGGGGGGGGGGACACGAAATGAGGGGCGGTGGGATATTCATGAGGTTAGTGCACGCAACCCCTTGGCAAATGGGTTCATCAAGTTCGGCACACAATGGGTCTGTCCTCAGGGGGGACATCTATGATTTGTGCATGCGTATCAATTAATTAAGAGCCATACGATGAAAGCACGAGAGTACATTGGCGTTCCTTATGCTGGTTTTTTGGAGAGGGGTGGGGATGAGGGTGTGGGGGGAGGGCCGAAGGAGGCATAGATCTCTCTGTGACGCTCCATAGATTTATATTGACTAGCGCCGTGGCAAGGGTAGAGATAACACTGATGATGGTAAACAAAACAGTGCTTGTAGAATTGGGATCGAGAAAAATTTTGAATGACAAAAAAAAAAAAAATAGTAGTCATGTTGGTTTATATTACCATAGATTTTACAGAGAGTAGGAATGATGATAGTAATGATAATGAAAGTTTGATTTACAAATGGTACCAATTTCCTCAGAAAAGTGACATTTTGCCAAAGATTGATTAGGCTGTATACTTTATCCCTTTAGCAATGACTTGGATAGCTGGAGTAGTAGTCTGTAATGCGTTTTACAAGGAATCTGCGTAATGAGGTACATCGCCCACCAGAGTGAGATTTTTCGAATTTCCTACGAATTTGTTGTCACTGTTTGCAATGTGAACCCTCAGCGCAGAAATGTGATTCGTGTAACATGACTTTCTCCTGGTGATTAGAATACACTTGGCAACCACATGCGAAATGCCCAGCTAGCAAGCCAGCTTTACTGATGTATTCATCATTTACATGCAGTCGAGTGCTGAGCCGAGCTCGCATGCGACTGATGGTGGCAAAAATTCATTATTATATCTCGAGCGCTATAGCGTTTCCATTTCTTCATCTCCACCGTGACTAGAAAGGTCAAACAATGGCGATTTCAAGTGTCGAGATATTTCCCTGGAGAAAATGAAATATGATGCAGGATGTTTTTCTCTTAGGTCTTTGTAAAATTTGAAAAGAATAAAAGAAAAGAGAGAGAAAATTTTTCAATTTTTAAGCCAGAGAGTTGTTTTCCTCCCAAAACTGTGTGATGAAAATAGCAGTACCAGGTGTTATGGAACACTCTCAACGACGCACAGCCATCCCTCATCCCGTTGTGTAATTTGCCATCAATCTAGATCGTCGATCGGGTCCCCGACTCCTCCAGGGGAAAGGATGGAGAAAGCGTGCCGGTATTCTTGGGACGGGATGAGAGCGTGGATCGTTTTTTTAAACGGGATTTAAGCCTCCCAACTGGATGGGATGAGATAAGAATTTGATATTTTAAAGCTTTGCAGTCTGTCTCTGTTGGTATTGAAAGAAACCTATGAAAGCTAGGAGTGCATCAACTTCAGAAATATGGAATACCCGTGCAAATTACAGAGTAATTAGGCTTTGTTGTTCAGTTGTTCAGATACAATTATCCATCTTTACATGTTATTAAAGGTAGGGAATCCCATTTGCATGCTTAAATGAAGAGTTGTATAAATACAGTGGTATGTTGAAGAGAGTATCATTTTAGAAACTCCCATAAAGTATTGAAAGTGGAAGGTAACATTTAGTACATTTTTATTGACCGTTAGATTTTGAATTGAATTTTTTTCGGGGCTCACCGTAAATTCCAGTACATTACTAGGCTACCTTTGCAGACCCATGCACTTTATGTGTGTCCATCATGTATATTTTGTGAAGAAAGTTCATCAAAACTTACAAACATTTCTACATACATTCTTGCCACACACTCTATATGTTATTACATCAGCTCTTATACTTTTAGATTTGTGTTTATAGATAAAAAAAAATACAGGAGACTGCAACAAAAAGGCTGACACACAGAACTACTGAGTAGTTGAGTTTTGTGCATTATTCAAATTGTAGATAACTGTTGACTTCCAAATTTCTCAGCAGTGGCCTAAACAAGTCCCCTGAGGTTTATATTTAATGTTTTGCTGCATTTTGGGAGGTCTGTAAAAGGTATCCCCTACCTTTAATAGATACATGTATACACATAAATGTCGATGAATAGATGAATAATGTGTGTCGATGAATAGATGAATACATTTTATGTGTGCGTGTACTGGTATGTGTTTGTGTAAGTTTATATGTGTAGATAGACAAATACAATACGAGATGTGTATGTGTCAATGTTTGTGTGCGTATACACATATTATGTTTACTGTAAAGATATACTTTATCTTACAGAGATACAGAGTGAACTGAATGTAAATGTTGTATCATTGAGAATTCTGGATGCATACTGTGCCTACTCGATAGCCCCGCGCAAGAAAATTCACTTCTGTTGCACGGCAGTTCTGGGTCGGAGGTATAAGTTCATGCCACAAAACAATACACCGAGAGAGTGTGCGTGCCCTCGGAGATGTGACCAGAATGGACGATACGTCAAAAATCATCCCTAAAAGCGATCACGTACGATTTGTCTCCCTCTCCTATATGGTGCTCCGTGCCCCACTCGGCGAAGGTTACTCGCTCTTTGCTGACTTTTTTGGGGGGAGGGGGAAGAGGGGGGAAATAAAGATGCATTTGTCCATATAGACATCTGTAGCTGTTGGTATAAACAAGAGCATGAAAACAAATGTCACTGCAACAAAAATGTCTCTATGCCATCTGTCTTATTATTAAAAGCCATGAAATAAATTCAAAGTGACCCTATCCATACACTCGCTCTATCTGTTGTTGAGACTGACTTCGGAAAGGGATGTAGATATGCATGAAAACTTCTGGGACTCACAATTTTTCTGCGGCAATCTTGTTTGGCAATGACTGTCCATGTGGTTAATTGTTACTCAGACAGTAATTCCATGCAAAGAAATTAATACAGAAATTATCAGGTATTAAATGAATATATCAGGGGCAAAATTAAATGAGGCGGCCAGCCATTGAAGAGACATGTTAATTAGCAGTGCACCTGATTTACAGTCTTTTAACCAGTCACTATTATCCTGCAAAGATATGGCTTTCTATCATTGTACTGTAGTCAATGGTGTGCTTATATTGAAAGTAAATCATTCATTGTGCTGGATGACCTGTAGTTTGATAATGATAGCAACAATTAAATATTTGATTTCCTTCGGAGGTGCCAATTATGCGCGTCCCACAAATGCTCGAAAATGCTTTGGTTGACCGTGCAGGTCGTTCGTATGCACGCTACTGCTGACACAGTAATCGGGTGATCAATCATGCAAATGGGGGCCGATTGCAGAAGGGATTGATGTTGATTTCGCACACCAGGCGATCTCGCACCTTTCGCTTTCTCAAATCGCTGCATCTACCCCTACGTGTCTTTTCCATTTTCTGTACATCTGAGCTCTGCTGCAGGCCTACCTGATGTATTTGATCAGCTTAATTACGATTACATCTGATAGAAGCCAGTTGTAATTCATACTTGAGGTATTTTGACAAAGGACGTACACCAGAGCTAGGTCTACTACTGAAAGCTCTGCTCAATGCATTCAGATAATTTGCATGCTGACTTAAATTCCCTGAACAGGTAAAATCAAACAACTTCCAAATTTGTCTCAATGTTGCCTGAAGTAGCAAAAACCAGTTTACACTTAGGTATTAAAAAAAGCAAAAGAGAGAGAGAGAAAAAAACTCTGTTACTTCTTGAGGCAGAAAAAAAAAGACAATGCAAGGATAGATAATATTTGTGTACTTTATGAAAAAAAAAAGTTTGATATCTCCTTTAATCTGATGTTAAAGATGTTTGATTTTCTTCATTTATCTGATGTTAAAGAAAACCCCATGTCATTAAACTATGACATGTAAAAACCAAATGCTACTTGCATTTCTTATTATGCATTTGGAATAGTGACAATACCTCAAGAAATGTTTAGATAAATGCACCCCTAGGCATAAATAGATGTAAATTATGTCAACTACTTCTGTGATATTGTTATTAACCAAATTGTTATTCAAGAACCAGGACATGCTTCACTGGTGACATTCATAAATTTACTTTGCAGTTTACGCACAAATATCCAATCGTAGCTTTGCAGTGGTACACTGTATTTCCAAGCTGTGTGAAATATTTTTAGCATCATTCCGTACTGAGGCAGCAGAATCTGTGTTAAACCCAGGCTTACCCTATCTCATGTGTTTCTGTGTGTGTTTGATCATCGTCAGTGCCGGCCAAACTGCATTGAGCTTTTATTACAACCTTGAACCGAGCAAGGGAAAAATTGAGAGATTCATCCGCTGACTCACACTGGACTTGGCAAGAGAAGAAAGATGGGTGATGCTAGCGAATAATGCCTTTAATGTCTATAGCGTGGGATGGAATCATTGTCTAAATTGGGTCTCGGCCGCATTGTTCGTTTCCCTGCCAAAACCAACACAAGCAAGTCACGAGGAGAAGGCCAGATAGTGATCGATTTGTTGCTTTAAACAAAAATAGTATATTTGTTTCCCCTCACCCGTCCCATTCTGTGATACAAATGCACAGGTTTAAAGGGAGAATGACACTCATTTATATACATGCATGTGGATTGAGTGAATGCAGCAATATTTTAGTAGAACACATGTATCAGTGAAGTTTGAGGAAAATCTGACAATCTGATCAGAAGTTATGAATTTTTCAAGTCTTGGTGCATCCATCACTGGATGAAAAGACTAGTGCAGTTTGTAATGTCATGCATGGAAAACAATTTATAGAATATGATATATATATATATATATATATATATATATATATATATATATATATATATATATATTTTTTTTTTTTTTTTTTTTTTTTTTTTTTTTTTACTTAGAAGATATTAATTTCTTTGACATGTTACTGACATACAGCTGTATGTTAAGGGTAATATTATTTCTCTTGCTTTCTTAAAGAGATACTGGTATGTCAGGAGCTCTTTCTTTTATGCTCGAACAGTGAAAAAAAGAATAATTTTCTTTATATTTTAAGAGAATTGTTTAAATATTTTCTTTATAACATCCAGATGTGATGTTAGAAAGTGTTGTAGTCTTCTCACCCAGCAGTGGCTGCTCTTAAACTTTAGTTTCATAGAATAACTTCTGAACGGATTGTCCAATTTTCCTCAAACTTCACTGATCTGTTCTACTGAAATGTTGCTAAACTTCACTGATCTGTTCTACTGAAATGTTGCTGAATTCGCTCAGTCCATGTATATATTTAGGTTTCATTCTCCTTTAATGTGTTCAAGGCATATTGAGGTAGTAAGGCTTTTATACGTAAAAAGACAAAACACACACAAAAAAAGAATTGTATATCGCTTCACAATAACTGAAGAGTCAGTAATATACCCTTCCTTTGTGTGATTACTGGTAATCCGCTATGAAGGGCACAGGCTTTAGAAGAACCTGTGTGATTAATGCAGAGTCAGAGAGATGATCCAATCCGAGCCTGTTGTCTCTCATCGAGTCTACCTACCGTATGTGGGTCAAATAGATCAGCCACGAATCCACATCAGTTGTAACCTTCAGAGATACTTGTACGTCTCTCGAGAAAGTCCCAACAACAAGAGGAAAAGGAGAGAGAGAAAAAAAAAATATGGGTACATAGCTCTTGATATGCTATATGTTTTGTATGACAGGTACTGTGAAAGCAGAAAATTTCATGTGCCTGATAATTTTGCAAAATTCGTGAGGAGCCAAGATTTGCAACGGGAATAAAAATGCACGCAAAAGTTCTTGTCTACACAATGCATTGAATGCAAGTGGCAATTTGCGAAAGTTTCATGCTGCGAAAAAAAAAAGGCCATCGGCTCCAATTCCCAAAAGTTTCATGCCACAAGTATTTGTAGTTTTATGGTATTTATGGTTTATTTGTTAAAGTGGATATGAGTTTGTGTCTTTGTCTTTTAATCTTCTGACATTTGATGTAAGGGTATTGTCTTGAAGAAGGTCACTGAAGGAGGCTGAGGTTTTTCAGTCCAAAAAGAGATGAGCTGGCATACAGAATTCACAAGTGCATTGTCCCACCTACTCACATCCATGTCGATGGTTTCCCTGGAAAAAGGTTGTCAAGAGTTGGTGCATTGAAGTTTCGCTTTTACTCTGGAAAATACGTCTGTTGTCGAAACCATTTGATCCTTGAAGCAAGTGCTCTTGTCGGTCTTTTGAAGAGTGTTATAAATGCAAGTTGCACAGATATCACGACTATATCCCCTATTTTGAAATATTGGCTCTAATGATCTGTGGTAGGGTGGCAGTTAAAACCAAGACGTAGAAGAAGTTTTTGTTCTTTCTCCAAAAAAAAAGAAGAAAAGTTTAAAGTGTAATTCCCTTGGGGCCAGTCATTTATAGGACAACAGCTGACAAATTACACATATGACCACAGCCATCCGTGAAAATATTGTTGATTTTTCCCCCTTATATGTGCAATCAGTGGTGAATAGGGTCGCCACATTTTTACTTTTTTGTTCCTGTGTCTGTACAATGCATGTCTTTTAACCATTGCTTCCTGTGTGATTCATCATATCAAGTTCGTTTTTTGCCTTTCCCATTTTTTTTTTTTTTGGGGGGGGGGGGTTGGAAGGTTGGAAGGGGAAAAAGGAGCAGACTCTATTGGTGTCATGTTACCATGGATGTCAATACCAGGGGAAGCCATCAGCTGATTATAGGCTTCCCAGCATGCAGAGCAGGGTGCTATGTCATGGCCAGCCCTCTTCAATGAGATAGCATAAGTGAAATGAGGTTGTTGGAGCTGGGAGGGGGGGGGGGGGGAGAGGGAGGAGATTTCAATTGTGATCAGAGGTTTACTCTGGGGAAAAACATGAAATATTGAATATAATCATATTTTGGAGAGTGTAAGGACAGCAAACAATATGAATGAATGTGTATATTAAAAATGCATTGTTTATTGATGCCAAACTGGGACACAGGATTTGAAACAGGGCATCTTACAGTGTAGGCCCGTCATGAAATGCGTAACCCGTCGAGGACGGACCGATTTTGCTACAACACGCATTTCCCGTAGACACTAACTTGCCCCGAGTATACTGGGGACTCGTCCCCAACGGGTTAAATGATTGAGTTCCTCGGAGCTGACCCACTGGGAAAAACCAGTGTGAACTGTCGATATGATTGATGTGCAGCCATCTTGGGTAGATGGAAACCCTACTCATGTGATGCATTTAAAAATGGCAATTTAACAAATTGCTTTCAGTATACCGTGTGAAAGCAATGCATTGTCTGAACTGTTGGAGTGTGAACACACCTTTTATTTTAAAAATGGCAATTTAACAAAGTGCTTTCAGTATACCGAGTGAAAGCAATGGCATTGTCAGAACTGTCAGAGTGTGAACACACCTTTCATTTTAAAAATGGCAATTTTACAAATTGCTTTCAGTATACTGTGTGAAAGCAATGCATTGTCAGGACAGTTGGAGTGTGAACACACTTTTCATTTCCATCTGTCCCCCTTACAATTAATCTCACTATGTGAAGTTGGCTACATAATGCCAGACTGCATGCACAAGATATAACAAAAACTGCTGAAATTTACAGATTTAAATATGTGGATTTATATGGGATGATGAAAGAAATGGATGCAGGATGGAGTTTGCTACATTAATGTCAAAGACAAGTCTTGACTTCTTTTTTTCTTTTTCTTTTTTTTACACTGGGACAAGCTTTTGAAAACTAAACCAGTGTTATTTTTCTTTGAAAAGACTGGTTCTCCTTTTAAGCAAGGTACTGTATGATGTAAGGAGAAAGTGTTACATGGCACAGCAACGAGGGGGCTTTTTGATGGTGTATGATGGCTGTAGAAACACAAGCAAATAAACAGACAGACAGACAAACAAACAAACAAACAAATGAATGACATGAGAACAAGTATCTCTGCACTTTCTGCTCAAATGGCTCTGTCAGCCTGTAACAAGCAAACCCACACGCCGCTCCAGCCTATTCTTCTACCAGAAGAATGATAATACCGTTACATGTACCTCATGAAGCATATAGGGATTAAAGGGATGGTACAGTATTAGTGGAGATGAGAATTGGGCTTTTAACTTTTTGCAAGATACCAAGAAAACACTTACAAAATAGTACAATGCATACCATTTTAGGAGGAATTCAAAGTTTATTCGATGAAAATCGGGTTTGGAATGACTGAAACATCCAAAAACAAAGTAAAAGAAAGCGATCATAATAAAGTGTGAGTCCCACACTTTACTAGAATTGCTCTGTTTTGGATATCTCAGCCATTTCAAAACCAATTTTCATCAAATAAACGTTGAATTCCTCATGGAAGTACACGCTCTTTCATATTTCGCAAGAGGTTTCTCATTATCTCACAAAAAAAAAAAAAAAATGTCAGAAACCTGAAATTAGGTCTCAACCAAAACTATATGATCCCCTTAAATACCAACAATTACAGGGAGAGGAGTCAGAAAGAGCTATGTACTTGATCTAAAGATTGATGCAAGGTTCTGCACAGCCCATCCATTTTGTGTCGTTCATTAAATAGCTTTACTGCCAGTCGTAATCCATTATTGAACAAGGCCTTGGAGTTAATGTGAGGGGTTCTATGTGACAACGTAAATATTGAATTGCG